>VWYI01047349.1:438402-547474 GCA_013399455.1 Anthoscopus minutus
GGGCACGGAGCCGCTCAGGGACACGGAGCCGCTCAGGGCACAGCCGTGCCAGGGGGGCCGGGACCAGAGGGGTAATGCTCAAGGACAAGGCAGCACGAGAAGTTGGTGCTTAAATGGAAGTGCAACTGTTGGCTTTAAAGTGGACAAACTTCACAGAATTACAGAATCCCGAAATATTCCGAGTTGGACTCAAAGGATCATCGAGTCCAGCTCTTGAGTGAACGGCCCGCACAGGGATCGAACCCACTGCCTTGGTGTTATCAGCAGCGTGCTCTGACCAGCAAATCCGAGAGTTCAAATCTTTTCAGCTGCGTGGTTTCAGAAGGCGCAGAGAGAGCAAAGCGCTGCACGACGCCGTGCCTCGGTCCCCCTCTCAGAAGGGGTGTGCGCACTGGCATCGCTCAGTGCCTGTAACTCATCCAACAACCACTTCTGGGTTCCAAATCGAAAAATTAAAGAGATTTGGCTCAATTTTCCTGTCATAACAGGAAAGAATGGATATGCAGAGGTTGTCTGAATTGCATGCCAGAGTACCAAATCTCAGAGATTCTTTCCTGTCTTTGAATCTGCTCATTTGTCAAACCACCTTGGACAGGGTCAGAGGAAGAGGGCAGAGGACATTCCACTTTCAGAGACAGAGAACACTAAATCTGTAAATCAAGATAATAACCTGCATCCTCTAGTTTCTTTTTTTTCTTTTCTTTTTAATGCATCCATCATGATTAATTGTCTCTTCAATTGTTTTGAACCTTGTAGGTATGTGTGAACAGTAAGATTGGCATTTGTGCTTTTGCAGGCACTGAAGCACTTCTAAAATGCAAATCATTGATGAACTTAAATTGTTTTATTGGATTTATGGATAAAAAGGCAGAGGTTGATTAAATGTTGAGTCTTGGGTGATATTTAATTGGTAACTATTATGTTAGGAAATAGGCTTGCCATAGTTTGTACCATACAAATGGAATTCAGGCTGCAAACAAGGAATATTAATAAGCTCAGTGAGCATCAATGTGTGGGCAACAGCAGCATGCTTAGATGGAAGGGGAGAGACTGTTTCACTGGCGTGGAGCTAAAAGGGAAAAGGAATCTTTCTCTATAAGAAGTGTCCCTTTAGTATGAGCTGTGGGGTGTTCTCATATATAACTTTTGTTATATTTGTGCTAAACATAAAAGGGGTCACATTAGCCTCCTTAAAACAAAGGTGAGAGAAGGTGTTCCCTGCAGCGAAAGCAGCTGGGACAAAGCTGTGCCCTCAGGTCGTGGTTAAAATTGCCTGATTTAAGAGTTCACAACCTGCTCCCATGGTGCCGTGAGTAACTTTAGTTTGCCCTTAATTGTCTTCATTTAAATCTTTGTATAACTCTTCTCACAAATGAATCTTGAGGGAAAAAAACCAAAAACAAACCAAAAAACCACCAAAAAGTTTCATTAAAAAAAGAGAAAAATATGAAGAAAGAAAAGACTGAACTAAAGAAGAAAGTAAAAAAAAATCCTATAGAAAGACAATGTCTCTGAGTTGCTTTTAACTCATGTGTGGGTCGGGTTGGGTTGGGTTTGGTTTGGTTTTGACCACTCTAGCGACAAATTCTAGGAGAATTTGGGGCAATGAGAAGCACACATGATCTGTGACAACAGCATGGTCCTGTGGAGTCCTTGTCCCGGGTGACTCAGAACACCAGGTGAGCCCTGGGGTGCCATCCTGTCCCACGCCTGCGTGTGCCACTCCTTTGTCACAGCCTGGGCTTGTGGCCAGAAGGCAACGGAGAGCTTGGAGTTCCTCACATCTGGAAGCTGTCCGACTCCTTGCGCTGAAATCACTGCACAATTAGTTCCAGGAAAGACTTGTGCTCTGGTTGTGCTTATTAAGCAGATCTTCAGCCTGGTGGAAGCTGACAGGAGTGCTAGCCTAGCTATTAATGGAATTGAATTTTCATCCATTGTGCTGGGAGGATAGGGGAGGGTGAGTTAGAAACAGTGTTGTGGGTAATAGTGGGGATGCAAATTGTCCAGATGAGCACAGGAGAAGCTGCCTGGGATTTGAGTGAAAGAGGTTTTGACAGAAAAAAGTGGGATTTTTCAGACTGCTGTCTCTTCAAGTTGGAGAAGAAACTGCTCTTTTTGCTACTTTCTTGTCCAAAACCAGCTACCTCACAAAAACCAGCCACCAGCTACCTCACAAAGACTCAAAACTCTGCCTATTGGGCTACTCTTGATGGTGATATCAGCTCATGGGGGTCTCATGGCTCAGGGTTAGAGTGAAAATAAGGAGAGATCCAGCCACTGAAACAGGGTTTAATAATGAGAATGGCAAAGGGCAGGAGAGAGAAGAGGAAGGGGGAAGGAGCATATAGTATTTATCCAGAACAGTGACATTTCCAGGCTTTCCCTAGATAATTCATTTTTCCATTACTGCAAATGGTTATTCTGACTGGAAGAATAACTACAGATGGCTTTTTTAAGAAGCTCAAAAATGTGAAATGAGCAAGTTACACTTTAATGGAATTGAATCACTTCAAAGTATACATTCAAAGCCTGCTGGCAAATTTCTCGGGTGGCTGACTACAAACAGCAAAAATCCCCCATTTGTGGAGGTGTGATTTAGCAGGCCACTTCTCTGTACTGACTGATATTTGTATATTTGTCACTTCAAAGGTGATGAATGAGAAATATCAAGCGTCATTAAAAGCAATGGGAGTTTGCTCTTGACCTTACTGAGGCCAGGATTTTACCCATTATCACTGATCTCTTTGTTCTATTTTGTCACTTTGCTCTGCAGCTGTGAAACTTTTTTCTAACTTAGGTTTTATCTCTGATGTAGAATTGTAATCAGTATAGGATTGGCTTCCAAGGGAGCTAATCTGTACTTACCATGTTATTATCAGGCTGAATTACCCTTAATATGCTGACTTTGCACTACTCTTGAGTCCTGTCACTGAGCATTTCTCACAGTACAGCAAGTGTAGATGACAAAATCATGTTGATACACATCTTGCCTATCCTAAAATATAATTTTAATCTGTTATGTGTAGATTCCACAGGATCTCTACAAGATGGGATGGGGATAAGCATTATACAGGGATGTCTGAATGCACCATGTCTTTTAGAGCAGCAGGAATCCTGGGGACAAGTAGCTGTTTTCACAGAGCTGATGACAAACAAGCTTAGGGCATCCAAAACATAAATGGCTGTTGGTTTTATTTTAAAAAACTCTTCCATTGTTGTGAATGATATCAGGCTTTTTCTGGGAACGTGTTGGCTCTTCAGAAAAAAAGAATCAAACAAATCCCAAAATCAAATTGCAAGCAAATTTTAGTTTCATCTCAGTGCTGCAGCTTAAGAGCTAAAAGACACAAAGAGAAATACTCGTCTCTTTTAGGACACAAATTACCTTTCCTGGACAGGTCTAACCTCAAAAAGCTTTTTCTTTCAGCTGCTGTTCTGGTCCCTCCAAAACCACTTCCACTTGTAGTTTGACTTTTTTTCCTGGGAAGAAATCCATCAATATGGCATATTGGAGGTGAAAACACGATGCAGCAATTTTTTAATGGAGAGTATATTTTCATTCTGTGAAGAAAATCACTGATTATGTGCAGAGGTAAAAGTTCAGGGTCTTTTAAACCCTCTTTTGGGTAGTGCTAAGTTCGTATTTCAGTAGCAGCTGTAGTAGCTTAAAGTCTTTCCTTTTTGGCTCCATACTGAACCAATGCAATCAAATGTGAAATGGAAAATGAGAAAAGTAATTAATATTACCAATGGCATTTGTTTAAATGTTGCTTTTCAAAAGCACTTTAATTACAATACGCTTTTCATGTTGTTTGAGTTCATCTATATGGGGAATACAATCATTAATTATCATAATTAAGACACCTGAATTCAGCCTGACTGGCATTTCTTCCACCCCGAGTTGTATCGTTGTTTTATCTCTGACAGTTAGGTTTTCAATCAGATGTTATCTACTTTTTCCTAATCATTAAGAAATGCTTTACTAATTAGCACATGAAATTCATCCTACATCAGAAATTGAATCAAGGTCTATTATCTTGAACAGTAAGACACTCCAGAATTCACAGTAATAGGGCATGAATATGTGATACAGTTCATACACATTTCATGAACCTCCACGTTGCCGTTATTTTTTCAAGACTCTGCAATTAGTTATGCCATTTTCAGGTCACTTAATTCCCTCTCACTGTTTAACAGTCTGGTAGATTACAATGCTCTAAAAGCCTGGCTTAACTCTTCCCATGCCACAGGTTTTTTCCATTCTCCAAGAAAGATGCTTTTCTGAAACCTTCATTCACATCCTGAGAAACTATCTGCCATCTACAAAACTTTCCCTGAATATTGTTTATTAACAAAGGAGGGCATATTTTCAACTATTACGTCAGTTCTAATTTTAATTCCATGCACGTGAATCAGTTCTTGCCTGACCCACAACTACTGTGCCAAAATTTAGCCATGTTCCTCACCTGATCTTCCACTGAAGATATTGTCATGATGGAAGGAACCAACAGCTTGGCACCAATCTAAACCTGGTTGGTTTTAATCCTGTTTCTAGTAAATTTTTCTAAATGCAAGGGAGGAACATACTCTTGCCCTTCTCTGTTCTCCAAGGCACGGTTCCCTAGTTGTGGTCAGTTTTAATTTGCTTTGATTAAGTAAGGGAAAAGATGTTGGGTTTTAGATTTACTTACAGGAAGTTATGAAGGCCAGGCTATAGAAATGCACAGAGAGATTAAAATGATTAAGATTTGTCATTTGTGTAATAAACCGTACAGTGTTACAGTCTTTATATTCAGATACTTGGCACAAATTTCAGACAAAGTCTCCTGTATGTGGATTTAATTTAAATATGAGAATTTGTATCAGTTGCAAATATCTACTCTTCCATGGTTCTAAAAAGTGCAAGTTTCTCATTTAGACAAGATAAAACCAGAAATATTTTAATCACTAAAAGATAGAGTAATGTTGTATAAGTCCTGGATACTTAGACATTCTCACAAGGCCTTATTTAGGTACACAAAGCTAAGTGGACACCCTGCCCTTGGCTGGAATTCCTGTGCAGCCACACACAAAGCACAATGGATTTAGGAGCTGATTTCTGTCCCAGCAGACCATGCCTGGGTTGTTATTCTAAGCCATACTTAAATAAATACACAACAGTCTTGGATATGCAGTGAGTAGGACACATTTCTGGATAGCGACAACTTTTTGAGGTGGAATGGCCAAGAGCCTTTTAAAAAGCTGGATGTTTCTGCATCAATCAGATCCAGTCCTGTGGGTTTTACCATGTAAAGTCTGAGAACCTCCTACCAATGCTGTTACAGGAAGCAAACCTGGTTGTGCAATATGGGAACAGAGCCTTTGGGAGTGTACAGCCCCTGCTTTAGGAGACAGAGGTGAGAAAAACATCTCCAGATTGTTACGGGTTTGCAGTACAGAGCCATGAATGCCTCTCAGGCCATGTGCCGAGGCCAGACTGGAGCTTCTGAGACATGGGTGCACTTTTGTGGTGTGTGCCTTAAAATTATTCATCCTTGCTTCATATCAGCTCATTTGATGATGTTTTTTCAAAGCATGGTGTTTCTGACTGACAGGGCTTACTGGAGAAAAATTCTCTCATTTTCTATGTAATTTTACTGCAGGTGTATGGATGAAATGGCTTGAATTGGCAATCTCTGAGTTAAATGGGAAGTAGCTGGTAGCAGAACACTTCTCCAAGGGGACTCCTGGGTTTAGGAACCATTTCCTAGCCTGCTGCCTTAGATTCTGAATTTCTTGATCTTAAGGATAGGCTCTAACAGGCTTCTGTTTCCCAGGAAAGAGCTGTCAAGCTTTAGTGCTTTAAGAATTTAGTTAAAAATTTCTTGTTTAAAAGTTGAATTATTGGCTGGAGTTTTAGAGATGTTGACTCTTTACAACCCTATTATCTTCAAATTAATTTTTGCATGAAATGCTTAGAATATGACAGAGCTTCTGAGTTTGCCAAAATAAGAGTTTGTAGCAGCTCTTGCTGCATCTGTGAATATTTGAATATTTTGGGTTCAGTGAAGTTGCACGTATTAGGTCTTGGTAGCACATTTAGGATTGGTCCCACAAAGATAATTTTAGAGTATCATTTCCATAATTTTTGTCCTTTCATTTTAGATAAAGATGGTTTCTAAGACTTTCTTCTCTTTGGGTTTCCTTCTGTAATAAATGATAGTTGATGATGTGTTTCCATACCAAATATTCTTTTAGAAGTGCATCAGCTGTCCAGGTAAGGAATTAGCTCTTCCCTAAGGAAGAAGGGCTAGTGAACCAGCTTATAAAAAGCACATTCAGTGAAGAGCAGGAAAAATATACCTCAATCAAAACAGCTGTACTGCTGAAAATGAATGATTACTCCTGGGGGAAGGAAGTAGGGTGAGAGAAGAGCTGCATCATACAATTCAATGGGAAATAAGGTTTGTGAAGAAGCTGGAGAGCAGCATAAGATTTCCTTGCACATCCGCACCGTGCAAGTGTATTTTTGTAGCGCATCATTTCTCTTTAGCTGGTATGTTCAGTTACTGCTCATCTCCCTGAGGGATTTTTATTAGTATTGAAGAGGACTTCACCTGGAAATGGAGTAGCCTGAAATTTGACAAGTTGGAAAAATGCTTACATTTTTATCTGAATGAAAAAAAATGTAGTACTAAATAAAAAAAGCAGGGGAGGGGGATGTAAACGTGTTTCAATGGTCTCAAATGGTTACTGCACCATTTATGGGAAACAACGTAATTATGACACATAATTAATTAGTTAATTACAGAGGCATTTATTATTTTCATATGGGGAATCATACTCTAAATAGTCCATTAATCTATTTGTATCCACAGAATCCAAGAGCATGTAAACAATATTCTCTCAGTTTGTGATCTTTTGTGCTGTGAGAGAAAGCATTGCCAAGGTGCTGCAGTGCCCTAGAAATGGCTTTTCAAGAAGGCAGAGATGCACCTTTGGGCCTGGAGACTCAGGGTTTGAGCAGGAAGAGATGAAGTCTGTAGTGGGGTCTAAGGTATGTATGAAGTTGAGGCATGAAAATAGGTTCCAGTCAGATGTGCTATGCCTCGCTGGTGCTTTCACAAAAGCACTGTGTGTCACATGGATTTCAGCAGTTTACTGAGCATAAAGTCACTTCCAGAGGCATCACTGACCTCTGTGTTGACCCGGCAATGAGAACATTACTAGAGTTTATATTATTTATGAAAAACAACGAATAAATTCTTTCTGTGGTAGTGTGTGCTATTCCTTCCTCACATTTTTGTTTCATCTTCCTGTTGTCTGGTTTCTGTACTTAGCCTTTTGCTCACCTGACTTACCTGCCTCCTATATATGTGACCAAAATTCTTGTTTTGCAGAAGACTACCTTATAAACTTGTGCATTTTGCCTTTAAAGCTAAATGTTGGAAACAAACATGTTCTAAATGCCAACGAAGCAGAAAAATGTCTTCCAAAATGCTATGAATTCCCACAGTGGAAGGGAGATGGAAGCACGCAACACAGCACAAAGAGTGAAGAAACAGCATCCAGCTTCAGAACTGTGTATCATGATCCAAACTGGCACTGTTTCCAACTCAGATATCTCGGTGTGAGGCCAAAGTCTCCTTCTTTGTGCAATCTCTCCTGCAGAACAGCAGCTCCCCCCTGGCAGCATCGGGAGTTGGCAACACACAACAAATGGTTTCATGGGGACTTGCAAGCTGGGAAGTGAGGAGGGCAGAGTAAGCCCACGATCATTTTTCTTTAATGTTCCTTGGTTTCACTCCTTTCCAGGGGCACAGGCAGCCCCAGTTTGGATTCAGGAGATGAAATCTCCCCCTTGTCACATCTTGCTCCCACATCTTGTGGCTGCAGGCAAAGCCCTGTCTGGGGACCTGTGTCTGCCACAGCGACAGGAGAACAGGGGACTTGTAGCACTGGGCTGGTTACACGAGAAATTCTCATCACAGCAAAGGCAGAGGGAACTGAAAGCCAGCTGTTGGGCTGCCACTCTCTCCCGAATCTGCACTGTGACTCCAGCCTGCCCACAGGGAGCTGGGATAGGAGCTGAGCTGGAATAGCAATCACACCCTGCCCTTTCTGCAGGAGCTTGTTTGTGGTCACTCATGGCTTGTGCTGCTTCCCATTCCTCACCATTCCCTCAGGACAGATGTGTCAGACTGTGCTCAGAGCTCCTGTCCTACAGGACAGCTCTATCTCCAGCGTCTGTACCTGGATCCTGCCCCAGGAGATGCAGAATCCAGCAGAAAAATGGTGTCTTCTCCCCTCCAAGGACAACGTGGCTGTGGTGCCACATTTCATAATGTTGTTCTCCTTCCTGTTGCTCTCTGAATGCATGATTTCAGTTTTCTGCCTTAGAGGCTTCATGAGCTAAAACCCATTCTGAGGGAAGGAGAATGCTGGAAAGCAGCAAAAGCACTGCCTGGGTTGGCCTTGACTATGAACACATCAACATTGGGTGTAAGACAAAAAGTTGAAGGATTGAAGATTAAAACCTCAGATATAACAGAGCTTAAATTAAAATTGTTTTATTCTACAGCTGCAGGATGCTATGTGCAAAAACAAACTTACAAGATGAAAACATTGCAGGAGGAAATTGCTTATGCCCAAATATTTCCCTGGCTCCTTTCTCAGCTCTCTGGCTTCTGCCCTTTCCTTACATACATATCAAGTTCATTTTCTTACAAGTAGTTATTTTGTTTTGGTTTTGAAATAAGAAAATAGAAGGCTGTAGTAAGAGTAATTTTCATATATTCCCCATGTCGTATTTTAATGGTTTTCTTTTCCCCCAGCAGTCTGTCTCTCTCTCAAAATCTCTGCTATTTGTGCTCATAAAGCAACCCACACATTTTCCAGTAGTATATCCACTCTCCAGGATAATGTTTTTTGGACCAATATATTGTAGTACTTAAGAGGAAGAATATTGTAAGAATTCTTATTTTCACCTTTTGATGTTCTCAACTGCCTTTTTTTCCTGAAATCTGATGGGTTGCAAGACAAGATTTTAAGTATTTACAACCATCTCTAATAAACCGCTTCATGGATATTTATGAGGTGCTGTTTTAGCAGGCTGTATTATAATATTAATCAAAATCAAGGCTGCCTCTTGGAAACACTCCAAGAGTTAGATCTTTGCTGAAATCTTTCCAGGTACCTTTATTTTTCCCATTCCTTTTCTTTTTTGTTGTTGATAATTTCCAGTTAAGTTATTTATCAGATGATGTTTGAATACACATGAATACAGTTTTGACAGGAACTCAGAGAATCCTGAAATTAATCTTTGTTTTAATGTTTATTCAACACTTTTATATTTGTTTTTGGTTTATTTTTAAAGGAAAGGAGCAATATTAGCACCCTGCTGTGCCTCTGAAATTACATTGCTTACAAGCAGAGATGTCCTGGCACCTTCTGAAGACTTGTGTGTGAATCCTTGGTGCAATCCCTCCCTTAAAGGTCTGATGAATCCAGGAGGCCAACAGGTACAATTTCACGTACCTGTTTCAGGTTAAGGATTGTTTTTTTCTGAAAGCTCGACTTGAGACCCGTAACCCTTAATTTTCAGGGGAGTTAAGTCTGGCTGTCGGTGTGTGTTGAATGTTTCAAACCTCCAAGAGAGCAAATAAAGTTTAGTGGGAATTTTTCAGATGGGCTCCTTAACAATTTTAAGAAGTTCACAAAGGTAAGGCCAGGCCAACTGAGCACAAACCCCCTGCATTTCCTTGTTTATGTGTGCATGTATTTCTAAGCTGGATATATTACATCCTTCATTTTTAGCCTGTTAACTTGAGAGCCACTCTGGGGTGGTCAAACAGGATCAAGATCAGAAATTGCTCCTATTTTGTGTTGCTTTAGGTTCAGCATCTGCCTGATACTTTATGAACCTTCAAGAATCACTGCAGAATTGCTGGCGATAGGCCTAAACCAGTTCTTAGTTCTCTGCTTTAATGTTATCATTTCCCACAAAATAATTTCTGGGGTATAGAACCACATAGGAAAATGCCACAATAAAACAAAATATCTTCAGATGTGATTTGGGAAAGACCAGTGACATATAAAATGCTTATACAATACAGAATCACAGCAAAGCCATGTCAAAGAATAAAAGGTCAATCATGAAATATATTTCATTTCAGAATTTTTTTTCAGCTGTAACAGCCTGCGCTGTTATCTGCAGCATAAGTAATTTGAAACCTGCAATATTGTTTTTAGTACCTTTCCCTTTGCCCTTGTACCACAACCACTGCAGTACTTGCAGCTGCAGTTAGAGATTGAAGGCCACTGCTGATCAGTCCTAATTAAAAGACCACTTGTGTGCTTTATTGATACACACTCATCTTTGGTGTCTATGGTTTTAGGGAATATCATGGTAAATGTCTCTGAGGGGAGGTGACAAAGTCTGAGAAATAATAAATATTGTTCAAACGGTCTTACAGGTGTGGCAAGAGTTGTCATGGTCACTCTCCTGCTCTTACACAGCTGCCTTTTGTCCATGCTGAATATAACTCCAAGGGCCCAGTTCACTATTCCACTCACTGGTTTGATGCTGGTGTAATTCCACTGACTTTCACAGAAATGCAACAGCTGAAGGCTCTTTAAACAAAAATGGCCTTCAGGCCTCAAGTCATACAAACAGTGCTCAGTCCACTGTTACATGTTGGAGAGCTGAAGGACTTGGAAATATTACTGGTTTTAGCAGGCTGATAACAGACCATCAATCCCCACTACAGCACCATCTGAAAGTCCAGAGACATAACAGAGCAAGTGCTTAAAAATCAGCCATGAGGAAAGAGGAGGTCTCCAAAAGATTGGTGGAATCCTCAGGAGAAGAAACATTTCTGTTTTTGTCTAAATCCCAAAGGCTTTTTACTGTTGTTGAAATCAGGATATCCTCATTAGTGTTGTGAAATCAAGCCTGACTGAAGTTTGGGGGTGAGGAAGAGGTTATGGAAGTTTCCCTGAAAGACTGTGGAAACAAGCAGAGTGTGTGAGGGCAGGAAGGAGGAGTATGCAGAGGCAGATATTTTCTGTCAGCAGCCTGAATTCCCAGCAGTGAGAACTTCTGACCATCAGAGCGACATGGAGGCTTCTGGCTGAGTCCTTGTGATGCCCCACTCTGTGCACTGAATCATCTGCAGCAGAATAGTCTTTAGCCATTGGAAATGCAGGCAGAGAAATTGTGGTTTCTGTTGTGCAGAAATCTCTGGGCAGGGTAGTTTTATCTGGCCAAATGCACCTCTGCATTTGCATCATGCCTCCCTTGTGATGTGCTGGAATGGCACAGGCAGCCTTGTGCACTAACCTGGATTCCATCCTAATAGATTGAGTGAATAATTAAACTTTAATTTGCCCGTGCCTACCGCTGCAAGTTTGCAGAGAGGGCAAACAAGGCATTGTCAGGGAAGTTATATACAGAAATCTGCTCTGATTGACTGAGAGTGCATCAGCCTTGACATATTCTTGCAATATTTTTCAGCAACAGAAGGAAAGAGAAGGATGCATTACATGAATCAAATTAACAGGGCAAAAAGGCAAATGCAAGGCAAATGTCAGTTCACTCTACAGACACCATTCTTGCCCAATTGAAAAGGAGGGAGTAAGGTGGGTCATTGTACCCATTATTGATTGGCCATACAAAATGGACAATTACTTGTGTTTGAGACAGTTTTGCTGTTCTCCTGTGCTGAACTGCTGTGCTCAGTTCCAGTGTTACACAGTTGTAGCCAGTGAGCTGGAGAGAGCAAGCAGAGAAAAGGCTCTGTGCCTGAATTAAGGCAGTAACCAGTGAAATCCATTGTGTTTTGATTTATAATTATGGAAATTCTTTTATTCAATGTGTCAAACTGATTTGAAAACGCCAAAGCAACTCCACAGCATAGGTATTGCTTGCTGTAATATGATATCAGCTCTTGAGAGTTTACCTCAGGAACACCTCAGCTGACAGCCTGGAGGTTAGTGCCAAAGAGGCACATTGCTGGATTTGCAATTTCCAGATGCCAGGGAGATGAAGCAACGCTGAGGGAACTCAGCCCTGCTGTATTTGGAAGCTGTGTGTACACTGTCTGTGAAACCCTGAGTCCAAGCCACACATTCATCTGCTTCCTCTGCACCCTGGTACAAAGGACAGGCAGTGCCTGACTCCTCTCCTGGGGAACTCATCTCCTTGGGGTGGGATGAGTGCTTTTGCCTTTCCATCCCCTGTGGATCTGCCTGCAGGCTGCAGCCTGGACATCACAAAAAATGGGGAGGTTTTTAAGAGGTCTGCCTTCCTCTCAATAATGACATCATGAAAATCTAAAAGCAGACTCCCAGCAAAATACAGCAGGCAACGAGGGGCTGGTTCCTAATTGGCTCCTTGCTCTTCTGACCCTGAAGGGTGTTCATTCAGTGGGGGAGGCTTTGGAGTGCATGTCCTGCTGAAGGTGAGGCTGTCCAGGCATTTCTCAAGCTAATTTCCCTTTCACGGCAGAGCACATTCCCCCTCCATTCAGGAGATGCTGTCTTGGTCAGTCTTCCCAAAAAGCCACTTAGAAATTTGTCCTTTTTTGCTTAAACACCCTGCCACAATATCAGCCTCTTGCACAGTTCATATATCAGCCTGCTGATGCGACTGGGGTGTTGCTTCATCCTTGATGGGCTGTTAAAAACAGGTGCTCACCCTGAGGGATTGACTAAAATCCAACAGAATTAAGAAATGTTAAAGAAGGATCTGCATCTTTCAAGCAGACCCATTGTGTCTTGGTGCTGTAGATAAGCTCCAGTCAGTGTAAGAAGAGGGGATGTTTCACTCCAGTGAGAGCAGTGCAATTTGAAATGCTGGCAGCTGATAAGTGCAGGTGAGGATAAAGGCATGTCTGCATCAGTCACTTGCATTTCACTCGGAATATATTTTTCTTTGTTGGAAAATCCTGCAGATATATGCACCCATCTGCTTCTCAATACACATTATCTTACTGCTAGTGTGCTTAATTATATCCTTTCCATAAAATCCCCAATTTTAATATGCCTTGGAAGTATATTCTACACCTTCTTTCTAAACTAAAATATCCTAAGTATCTCTCCAGGCCTTCAACTTGAGACCTGAAAATGCAAATGAAAATATTTTTACTTCTCTCTGAAGATACCTCTAGACTCCAAGATTATTCAGAGTCTTGTCCTTATAGCATTGTACCTGTATCTTCTGCTTCTGAAAATATTGACCCAAAAGACCTTTGCACACCTCAAAACATAGGCTGAGTGAGAGCTGTACATGAGAAGGTGCAATTTGGAAGCATGTTTTCTATTCAATCTGAGAAATTCACACACTTTCCCATATATATTTTGTTCATTTTTCTGTCATGCAGGGAGGAAATAAAGCAGAAAGCTTTCTTTTGCACTAAACTGAGGTCCTGTCCCTTCCATTTGCATTATTCTGGGATTAGATGACACTATGTATCTTTAATTTCACTTATTTACATTGAGTTGTATTTAACTCCTTGATAATGGGATTCTATGCAAATATATTTGGTTTATCTCTTTTGACTCTGACAGTACAAATAATACCAAAATTTCAGTTGAACTTTCATAAAGCTGGTGCTGTCCTATACTAAAGCCAAATAATCACATTGATTTTCACTTGGCATCTAGACGAACTCTTAAGGAATATATGTGGTAATTGATTTGTATGCTAGAGTTGCTGCAGGGTTTATTTTCAAAATGAGATTTTGGGTTAGGGTATTTTTTTATTAATTAAATTTATTTAAAAGGATTTATGTTCTCTTCTTGTTCAAATAGACAGAATTTTCAATGACTTCTATGAAAATGTTAGGTGATCCTCTGCAGTAAATAACCCTTTTTGTGAGATAAAGCAGGAGTCTGAGAAATACTTATTTCTGTATTACTTCTCCCAGACAAAGCCAAATATTTCAGTTATAATTTGGGATCCTATTGTTTTAGTGACATTTTAAAGGCACCACAGCTTAATGAACACATGTTTTAATGAGTAGGGCTCCAAATTTTTTAGCTGAGGTCTTGAATTTCCCCCCCTTGTTAAGCACTTCTGATTTTACAGAATCTTTTGAGTAAAAATGACGCAGATTTCATGAGGAAGTAACCTTAATATCATCAGTCCTTCTTATCACTGTATCTGTCCCGTGGGCCCCAGAGTCCCCAAAGGCTGCAAAAGTGTGTGCCTTTGCCCAGCTCCATCCTGACTTTCCACTTGTCCCGGGGAGAGGGGAGGGACAGAGCCCTGCTGGGGCCAGCAGGAATTGCAGACATGGAGCCAAACCCCTGGTCATTCACAACAGCTGGGCTGGGCATCGCTGGGATGAATGCTAAAAGAAAGTCTAAACGTGTGGGATAGGAATTTAAGATAAATTTAAGAGCTTATTTAGTGACCTGTCAGGTGATTTGGATTTATTTTTAAGTGCTCATAAAAGTTCACAGTGCAGAAATCAGTTTTTTTTAGATACATGTTTAAGAAGCCAAATTTATGAGTTCTGACAATGTTGCAAAGCAGCTGAGAAACTTAAATTCATCTTCCAGATTTTATTAATCTGGTCCTTAGCTCCAGTGGGAATCAGTTGGATGTAAAGATGCTTATTAAAACTGCAGCCTCATCCTTCCTGTGATAGCCCTCCTATATTTATCAAATATTTCTGTGATGATTTCGGGGATGGCAGCCCAGGAAAGGGATGACATCTAATAATTGATTGATAAATAGAGCTAATTCTTGAAATATCTGAGTTCCTGCCCCTGATTTGCCAGATTTCCTAATGGCTGCACAGGGAACTTGGCCTTTTTGATCTTCTGCCACTCACCTTTGATGGAAACAAGAGCATTCTTCTGTCTCAGGGAGAGGAAAGAGGATACATCTGAAACACAGCAAAGGATTAAACCAGGCAAAATAATAATAATAATAATAATAATAATAATAATAATAATAATAATAATAATAATAATAATAATAATAATAATAATAATAATAATAATAACAATAACAATAATAACAGTAATAACAATAATAATAATAATAAAAACGTGACTAAAATAACAGAAAAGCAGTGGCCAGGTTTTCAGCTGGGCTTGCAGTGGGCCAACAGCCATTGATATATTCAGATGTCTCTTCAGGGAGTGCATTTAAAGCTGTCATCCAGCTGATGCACACCAAGTAGGGATGTGTTCTAAGGACACTTGACATTTATTGAGACAATTATTTAGTCAACCAAACCCTTACCTACTTGTGCAAGGGACTCGACCCTTATCTCACTCAGGGGGCTGCAAAGATACACACATCACTTTGCCCCTGTCTTCAGAGAGAATTAGTGACAAATCCAGCTTTACAGGGCACAGGAGGGTTCCTGGCCCCCAGTGCTGTGTTTGGGATATTGATGACATCAATCATAGTGAAGGCACAGCGCCGTTGCCAACCCCACTAGGTATTGCTGTTTTTTAAAGATATCCAACACCAAATCACAAGGACTTGAGCTTCTTTGCAGGAAGCAAGAGGCCTGGCCTGCGTTCTGTCACTGCTGAAGAGAAATGCAATGCATTTATCACAGGAAAAAGGTCTAGACTTGAGATTTAGTCATCTTCCCATGTATAAAGATTTGATGTATGTTATTAGAAGCTACTTGCCTGGGCTGTATTTCATTTAAGCTTTTAGAGCCATCTAAATCAACTTCTTTAGCTTTAGGAAGATAAAGATTGTAAAACAAGTTATCTGAGCACCAAGAGGACTACTGCACAGATTTAGACCTGCTACATACAGTAGGTAATTCTCTTATAAATTGCCAAGCTGGTGCACATTTTCAGAATTATCTGGGTATTTGGTTAGCACAAGTTCAAATGAAGTAAAAATATGAGCACGTGCTTGCTTTTCATAAGGCAAAGAAGACCCACAGGCAAACAGAAGTGTTAAAAATGATTAAAGGCACCAGGAATACAAAGTTATTATTCTTATGTTGTCAATGCTTAGAAAAATGCCTGCTGAAGCATTGTTCATAATAATGGTATTACCTCTGTAGATCAGGATATCTTGCCAAGAACAGGGAGCTTTTGCTGTACCTTTGTAAGGTGGTTCTGAAGAGTCAGGTGGTTCTCCAGCTGACTGGAACTGGATGTCTGGAATGACTTTCCTCACAACTTAGTTGCATTTGCATGCATGAGAATTATTTCTTCAGAAATACTCATCTGGAAATAAGCAGGAGCTGTGGAGAAAGATAAAATGATTATGCCATTTTTGGTCATCTAAATAGAAAAGTTGTCTGAATTGTGGAATTTATTTAGCTGCTGTATAAAATCCCTTGCCATGCTGACTCGAGACCAAATATCTGCCTTGGCTGTAGCAGCCAGCTGGAGCAGAGCTGCACAACCTCTGGAGGCAGCAGGATGGCAGGAGGGGATGTGGCTGGAATCACAGCTTGGTTATCTTTCATTTCCCCAACTTTGAGGCAGCCATTTATAGCTGCTCTTGTTTCAATGTCTTCATGACCAAAAACTTCTTAAAAAAACCTCAACCAAACCCAATCCAGCCCAAGAAAATGCACAAACCCCCTCACCCCAAAACTAAAGAAAAAAAAAATCCCACTAAAAACCCAGAGAGAGAAAATATCAGCATGGTTTTTAAAGTGGTTGTTTCCTTATGACTTTGATTTTTGTTTCTAAAAGAAATTCTGGATCTGAGGGGAAAGGAGAAAATTCAATCATTCTTTTACCCCTAGGAATAAGGTGCTAGACAAAGCTGTAGCATTGTTTAGTCACATCTCAGTTTCTTTTCCTCTTTAATGAACTTGGCTGATGAAGTGCTTCTGACATTGTCTATGGAGCTGTTTGTCCCTTTTCTCATAATTCCCTATTCATAGGGAAATGATGTGGGGGAATATTTCTATGTGGCTGCACTCTCCTACAACACCCCTGAAACAAGCCATTGCCATTATCTTCCTTACACAGCTATTGTGCTAGACAGCTGGAAAATAACTGAATTCTGCATTGCCAAGAGCTCTCCTTTTAAGCAAAAATTGATATTAAAGAAGTGTAAAGCTGTGCTTTAAGAGTTAACATCTGAGTATGGTAGGGTCTTCATATTTCCATGGCAACAGCTTAACATGATCAGTAAGTAGAGTGGACTATTTTGCTATGAGGCGTCATTAAAAGAAAAATCATGCTGGGAAACACACATGTATCACAGAATAAAATCTCTTCTCCCTGGTTTAGAAAACAGACAATTTCTTTGTTGCTCTGTATTGATACATTGTTTTGAAATTGCTGTTGCATTAGAAATGCAAACAGTAATTTACTTGGCATTTAATTACAGTTTTTGTGATTGCAGTGATGTAAATTTAAAGGAGCAACTTTACAACAGAGGTAATCTGACAGCTGCCACTAAACCACGTATTTACAATATGTATCACCACATTTTTGCAGCAGTTTTTTGTTGGTGGTGTTGCGCAGCTCTCTGTGGTGGCAGGGCTGGGCTCAGCTGCCGGTGGAGCCATTTCTATTAAGAACATATTGATAGCTGGTGTACCAGCAGTGGCCAGCCTTTCCTGCCCAATCCATTATTTCTGAAAG
Organism: Anthoscopus minutus; assembly: GCA_013399455.1. Classification (NCBI taxonomy): domain Eukaryota; kingdom Metazoa; phylum Chordata; class Aves; order Passeriformes; family Paridae; genus Anthoscopus; species Anthoscopus minutus. Next base: position 455,977 of record VWYI01047349.1, read on the forward strand.
GTCAGAGGTCTGCAGTGGCTGTGATGGGCCAGGTTTGCTGTTCCTGCTCCATGTGCCACTCGCAGGGTGTCACGGGAACACGAGGCTGTCACTTTATTCTGGAGGCTTCTGTTAATGATTGCTGCAACTCTTAATGATTGCTGCCCCGTTCTCCTGCATGCTGGGAGTGCTCTCAGAGTGCTAAACTGTGCTTACTCCTCTTCAACCTGTCACTCTTTAGGGCAGGGTCTGGATGGAGAGAGCATCCAGAAATTCTGGCTGATTCTCTACTGTCAGCTTCCATGCCAGTGAGGGAACTCTCCCTCATCTGAGGGTGTGCACCAGCCCAAGACGTCAAGTGTTATTTTAACGTCCTAAAATGAGCTAACTCTGACAGACTGCACCTTCTCTACAGGCTGTGCAGGGGGATCTGGACAGGGGGATCCATGGGCTGAGGCCAGTGCTGTGAGGGACAACAGGGACAGGTGCCAGGCCCTGCCCTGGGGTCACCCCAACCCCATGGAACCGGGCTGGGGCAGAGGGGCTGGGAAGCTGCTGGTGGGAAAGGCCTGGGGGTGCTGGTGCCAGGGGCTGGGCAGGAGCCCAGGGGTGCCAGAGGCCGAGGGCTCCTGGCTGTGCCAGCCCTGGGGTGGCAGCAGGCCCAGGGCAGGGCCCGGCCCCTGGGCTGGCCCTGCTGGCACCTCCAGGGCTGTGCCCGGCTCTGGGCCCTGCTTGGGGAAGGAGGCAGGATCAGAGACCTCCAAAATCCCCACCCTGTGAAATTCTTCTAGAGCTGTGTTCAAGATCCTATTCGGTACTAATTATTTCTTTCTCACATATGAACATAAAATATATTATAACACAGCTTGGTCTCATTAAAAATTGTTTATTGGAACAGAATCTGAGAGCAGGTTTATTTGGTGATAAGAAAACATGCCCCGTTGTGTTTTTCCCAGGCTGGGGCATCATTAGTGCCAGGCTGTGACACACTGTGTGAAGGAAACATCAGGAGGCTGCAGGAGAGAGAAATCAGTGCTGATACAAACAGTAGGAAAATAAAGGGAGCAAGACCAGTTACAGATTGAATCTTGCGTGTCAGTCATGATGAAAAAGTCTTCCAGAGCTACTTGAGCGGATGAAGAAATCATGCATGAAGATGTCAGTGTGCCTTTGACTGTAGAACATGAAAATCCATTTGTTTTAACCTCCCTTTGCCTCACTAGAGTATTTCAGCAACGAACGATTCTTGGCAGTAGTACTTTACTATGCATGCCCCAGAGAAAACCTAACTGGGCCTTCTTGGTCCCGATGTCATATAAATAATATTATAATGGAGCCCATTTAATACAAGAGTCAGAATGTGGTAAATGGGAAAAGTTATACTCAGCAGAAATAAATAATATCATTCCCACTGCCAGGGAAGAAATAGCATGTCAATGGAATCCATAAATCAGGCAGTGTCACCCAATCAAATTTACCTTGACATAATTTTACTAAGTATCACCCATGTGTTACCCAATGTCATCAACTATTTGCATCCTTATGCATAACAGTAGTGCAGGTGACATACAGAACAGTCTTGTCTCTCAGGCTCAAAATATATTTGTCACATCTTATTGCTGTCACTTGGCACTTAATATCAGACCTATTAAAGTGTAGCTCTTATTAAACATGATGTTAAGCTAAGGAACTTACACTCTTTTCAGTTGTATCATGAAGGAGGGAACACATAAGTTGCAGTCTCCTTGTGTATTACAGCTGTGTGTGAAGCAGTGGTAAATCCACAGGGGCTGGAAAAAGTTTGATGATAGGATTGTCCTCTAAAAAGAGCACTAAACCAGGTGGGACCCAGGTAAGCTCGGTTTTTCCCTTGATTTTGCATTATACTGTATAAGCCATTTCACCATCCTGTTGCTGTGTCCCTTTCTGTGATTTGTTTTATCCAGCTAGATTGTACCTTCAGAGGGTTTGTACCAAGGCAAGGATGATAGCTGAGACTCCTGGAATGTGCTGTTGTACATATAAGGACAAGCAACACTATAAAAGTATTCTACAGACTTTGATAGTCTCCAATTCATGTGGACCCTTTCAGCTTCTATGAGGGATCTTTCCTCAGTCCTTCAAAAGTAAAGAAGAAAGATGAGATTTTTTTTTATTCTTACTGGCACAAAGCTCTCTGAACTTCCAAGTCTGAGCTTGTTGATTTGAGACAATTTTCTCTTAAAAATAAGGACTGATGCTTTTTCCCTTTTTTTTTTTTTTTAATGAATCTTGCAAGTATTTTCATTTCCAAGCCAAATTTGAATGCCTTCTAAAAAGCTGTATGCTGACCTCAGGTCTATAAAAAACTGTTTTATGTAGGCCATCATGTAAGGGACACGTTGCTTTTTGTAAGAAAATAAAAAAGGAGGCAATAAGTTACAAATCCCAAAGCAGCTAAGTGAGAGTGGAGGAAAGTACCTTCAGTTTTCAGGAACTGTAAATTGTGGCTTAGTGATCCTGCTGGAACTGAAGGGAAATGAAAAGAAAAATTGGTGTGAAAAATATTCAAGAGGGAAAAACATACAGAATTGAGAGGAATGGGTTAGGGGTGATGAGAAATTTCTGGAAGGTCTGCATATAAAAATAAATGTCCATCACTGTGGGCATTCTCAGCACCTCTGCAAACATCAGACCCTTCCTGCAGCAGAAGGACCTGTGGCAGCAGAGCAAGAAAACGAGATGTGGCAGAGTTAGGAGGTGACAGCAGGCAAAGCACAGGAGGGCCCCTCCTTTGGACGTGGAGTGAGGCAAGCACAGATGTGACCACGAAGGAAAAGTCTCAGGGCTTGCCAGCTCAGCAGAGGGCCAGGTCCAGCCAGGGCTGTGAGGAAGGGCTGGCTCAGCTGGCCATGGCAGTGACTCCTGCAGCCCCTGAGAGCCAGGGTGACCCCTCCCTGAGCGCACTCCCCAAGGCTCCAGGAGAGAATCCAGAGCAAGGCGCTCCGGAGATGTGCCCACAGAGGCTCCTGATCTACAACTTGCTGTTGCCTGATGTGGGATGTGAACTCCAAACCTCTTCTGGTCCTCAATTTGAATTTCATGCCATTTGTTGAATTTTATTTCTGCTCACTGCTTCTTCAATTCTGCCTTTGAAAGTGGTGTCTGCTTGTAACAGCAATTATGGAATATTCAATTTCTGCGTTTTATGATTCTGCTGAATTTTATTCAAGAATATATTTCGTGCAGTGTTGTTTTTCTCTCTTGATTGGGAGATCTGGCCTATAAATCATATTTCCAGAACATCTAATCATCTAATGAGCTTCAGATTATAATTTGTGGAAACAGGTGCCCTTTCAGAAGGCAAAAAAAAAAGACATTTATGCAAATATTTCTAAAAATGAATTTGCTGTCTATTCATAAAAATGCAAGGAAACTTTATCTCTGTGGTTTCCTTGTTCTAATTCATTTCACAAATAAATTTAAGACAGCTAGCAAACTGAGAAAAAATTATCCTGGTTGAGGTGTTATTTCATTCAGTTTTAAATATTAATGTGTGATGTTGCATCGTTATGTAGCACTCTTCACAAAGATGATATAAACCATTTGTTAAAGAAAATATGAAGCTTCTGAAATGTCTGCTCATAAATGTTTACAAGAGAGATCATAGATAGAATTATAGGAAAGGCAAATGAAGAATAGATGAGCCTAGGGAACCTTGGAATAAGACATGGTTGGCAAGCAGCCCAAGCTCGATTTCTAAATGATGACCTTTTCTTCCTTGAAATCATATTTTTGCATTTCTAAGCCACACCATCCCATGATCAAAGTGCCTGTGCATTGACTTTGTATGTGAAGTGGGTGTATATAGTGAAAAACATAAAATCAGTAATTGCAGAGTCACTGAATAGCCTGGGTAGGAAGGGACCTTAAAGATCACCTGATTCCACCCCAGCCATGGCAGGGACACCTGCCACTGTCCCAGGCTGCTCCCAGCCCCAATGTCCAAGCTGGCCTTGGGCACTGCCAGGGATCCAGGGGCAGCCCCAGCTGCTCTGGGCACCTGTGCCAGGGCCTGCCCACCCTGCCAGGGAACAATTCCTGCCCAATGTCCCATCCAGCCCTGCCCTCTGCCACTGGCAGCCATTCCCTGCCTCCTGGCCCTGCAGCCCTTGGCAATTGTCTCTCTCCATCTTTGCTGCAGCTCCTTCAGGCCCTGCAAGGCCACACTGAGGTCACCCCAAAGCTTCTCCTGTGCAGGTGAACAATGCCAGCTCTGCCAGCAGAGCTGCTCCATCCCTCTGCTCATCCTGGAGTCTTCTCTGGGCTTCCATCAACAGTGGATGGAATTTTTCAGTGTTTCTACTTCAATTTGGAAGAGCTGCAAATTAGTGAAGTCCTGAAAGCCCAAACCCTTGCTGTGTCTTGGCTGGTGGAGGTGGCACACGTGAGCTGCTGGAACAAGGGAAGGATGTACTGAGAGCAGAGCAGAGAAGGGAGAGGAACATTTAGTCTCCCACCCCACAGTTCTGTGTCATGGTGCAGACTTTGCACCCTGTGTGACTCATTCCAGGTGCCCTTCAGCTCCCAGAGCAGCCAGGCTTGCACAGGTAAGTCCTGATTCAGTCTCCTGCTCTCCAGGGCTGCACTAACCCCTTATGTGTGGCATGCAAAGCCAAGGCCAACTTCCCTCAAAATCTTAATAAACAGGTAGTGAATTGAAGTCTGCTGGGAAATGCACTGTGAAAGAAACAAGCAAGTGGATTTTCTTACCTGGTCTCTTGGGGGAATTATAAGAAGCCCCTCCATGCACATGGGGGCTTTGTGGTTGTTTGTACCCTGCTCACTGATTTCACCCTGGCCCATGCCAACTGCATCTCACTTGCATAGTTCATTCTTACCATATAAAGACTTTATTGAGTTTTCTGAACTAGATTTGGGCTTTATTATGTTTGCCAAATGACAGGCAATATTAATGCTACTGCTTTCTTCCAACATACAAATTATAGAAATCTATTTAATTTCATTACAGCAGTTGAATTAATTGTGTATAATATGATATTGAGGGTTTTGCTACACAGAAAGAAAATTAAGGTGGCAATAAGCATAATTGAAATCCTTTACTTGTTTAACAATTTTTTTTTGCCTTCTCTTTATATTTGTTCTTCACAGTTTTGGTTGTCCTATTCTTAATTCCAGCAAAAACAAGTCTTCCAGACTTGTAGCTGTTTTGACATGCCACTGTTAGCTCACTGAAATGTGACAAGTGCAGAAGAGAACTTCTGATTGGATTCTATTGCAGTATTATGCTATGCCTACCAGTAAAAAATGCAGAGAAAATTGAATCCTAAAATTATCTGCCTCTCTTCCATTTACTCACCAAGCCATTTCTTCTATTTTTCAATTATCATCTGGTAATAAATGTGTCACAGTGCAAGATGAGACCTCCATGGAATACGGCAACATTGAAGACAGAATGGAAAATTCAAGAATATGCAAACTTGTTTGGATGCAAATTTGATCATTATATTGAACTGAAAGATGGGAGCTGGAGAGAAAGGAAGTAGTAAAACTCTAGAAATTTCCTGTTAAAACAAAAGAGTCCTCTGCAACATCTGCCACTGTGAACCAGAACGTGCTTCTTCCAGAGGATTTTGCTGTTCTGAGACAGTTCATGAGGTTTATGAAGCATTTGATTCCCTCTGTGGGTTTGTCTGGGAATTAGTTGGGGCACAGACATTAGATAAAAGCTATGGCCCTTGGAAACAGTGATTAAATTTATATTGGCTTCTGTACATAGCAAGGCTTTCTGTCTTTATACCAATCCCCTAGATGTCTGCATCCCACTCTCCATTGTTTTCCTTACCTGTCTCTGAATTTGTCGCCAGGAATGTCACACACAAGTACAGCTCTCTGTTAGCCTCACCCTCTCCTAAGACATTTGAATTTCTGAGGAAAAATCTTGAGAGAAGAAGAGTTCTCAGATTTTCAATTCATCTGTAGCCTGGAAGGAAAATGATTGTAAATTCTGGAGCTTCTGCAGCTAATTCTAGGGGGAACAGTTTGCCAGCACTGGAATCATGAGGAACCAGCTTGTGAGGGCTCCAGACGTCATTTAGCCTCGCTGAGCAGAACTCTCAAGCTCTCTAGAGAACTCTCATATGTTTTCAATATGCTAGCCAAGGCTCTGTGGCAGATACTCCTTCCAAATGTACTCCTGCCTAGAAACACACCAGTATTCCTCAATAAAGCCATGGAACTCCAGGTTGCTGCAGCCTCTCCGCAGTTTTACTGCAGGATCTGGGCCATGCCTTAGGTAAAGGCATTTATTTTATTTGGCCCCTGTTGTGCTTGGGACACCTCTGCTCATCTCCTGGCCTCATTGCCCTCTCCTTTTTTGTTGACTCTGCTGCTCACTCAAGGAAAGAGGAGGAGGCCAAAGGTCAGTCTACAAAATCTGAATCTTTTTGCTAAATATAAGCAGATACCAATTTCAAGCCAGCTTTAATAACAGCTGAGCATCTGATTTATCTGATAAGCTCTGGCAAGTGAAGATGCTGAGACAGTCGTGGCCTCTCCACTTCCCTGGTACTTAGGGACCTTTGCTTATTTTTGTAAATCCAAAGATGCTGCTCTATAACATTGTGTGTAAGTTCATCATCTGTCTGCAAGAGGGATGAGCAGCATTAAAGGAGCTGCTTAAGGCGCAGACAGGGCTGTTTGTTTACACTGGCCATGAATAAATGTAAGCTGAAATTCCAAAGCAAGCTCCTCAGTTAGAAGCAGCAGGGCCAGAGATAAACTGCAAGTGGAGGTTTTCAAACTGATTTGGAGATGTACTTGGTAATGATGAGATATGTGGCGTGATAATGTGAGAGCAATAAGCTGAATATTAGGTGTTGTAGGAAGTTCTTTAGTATTTCTGCACTCCAAATATGCTGTTTCTGGAGACTATTCCCAACAAACTGTGGGAATTGTCTGGGCAGTGCAAACAGAAACTTGAGATCATGTAGGACAGCATGATCTACCCAGTGTGCTGGGATGTGGAAATGCAGATTTCCTGGCTAAAACCAGACTCTCAGAATCTTTACATGCCCTTAGATTTTGTACTGTGTACAACTTTCCTGTGGGGAGCTGGCCAACACTTTTTGGGTGGCTGCACATGAGGAAAGTACAGGAAAGGAACAAAACCAGTCTTTGAGCCAAATTTTCTACCACACACATTCAAGATAAATCAAATGAAGAGGCTAATGTGGAAATGGGATGACAGTATAGGATATTAGCCCACTGATTTCAGCAGTCATTCTGACTGCTACCATGTCAGCAAGAGGAGAATTAATCCGAGACATTTTACAGAATACACTTGTAAGTTTTGAGAAGCTTCAGGGCAAACAAATTGAAGTCTAGTATTTCCAAGAGCAGAAACTTATTTACTTTATTTCTTTCAACACTAGAGAGAGTGAGAGTGAATAGAATGAACCTGTAAAAAAATCCATTATTTCCTATGAATTATATTCTTACTGATCTGGAAAAGAAACCAAACAAAACCAAACCAAAAACCAAAACAACACAAAACCAGACCAACCCCAAATTAATTTGAGTAATATTTTTTTTACTTTACTTCGAGGGGAGAACTATTGTTAGAGTGACATTCTCAGACATGTAAATACTAGACCTGTTATTTTTTCTTCCTTCAGTGAGTCTTAGAACTTTTGTACCTGGCATCATTGCTGAATTTGAGAATCTTCAGCTAAACCCTGAGGAACCTTGGAGGGCAGAAAGCAGAGATGACAATAAGTTATTTTCCAAGTGACCCAGACTTCCTTCCCCTGTGGGTCACCTGAGTTACCCAGGGGTACAAGAAAGGGACGTGTTCACTTCAGAGAAGAGCACATGGAGAGCTGAGGAAATAATTCAGGCTCTGTGCCACTGCCTTCTTCTGCTGATTGTTAGATGTGGTTCTCTGCTTCTAACCTGGATAAAGTTAGTTCTCCCTCAACCAGCCTATTTCTTCATTTAGCCTGGTAAAAGACAAGTTAAAAAGAGGCAACCCAACAAAGTCCTTGCCCAACACTATTATCTGTAAAGGCTCATTGTAAAGGCTGATTTTTATTTCATTTAAAGTTTCCAGCAGGAAAACTTCACACAGCAAGGTTGGGAAGACAGCCCCCTCACTATTGTTCTCCACTTTTGATTTGCTGTGAAAGGATGCTCTATTTTAAGAATCATGATTGTCTTCTTTAAAGGGCAATTTTAGGACTGTTCTCTTCAAGCAGAAGTAGATGGAGGTGGAGATAATAAATCCAGCAAAGTGCATTATAAAGACCTAATAAATGTTAGGGAATGTACTTTAGCCTAAGGGGATCAAGACCATTCTCCCATGTCTCTTACACACACATTTCCTGATCATAACAAGATGAAGTGCAGATTTGATTGTATTTGTGTGACAATTCCAGCCTAAATCAAAAACAGGGCAGTGGAATAAATACACACCTAAATTAAAAGAAGATTTTCAAATACTTTAGCAAATATTTTTTTTAATCTGACACCTTTAAGCCACTGCTTCAGGAGAATGGATCTTGAGAGGAGATTATTTTTTTGTAATTGGCTACCACACATATATAATATTGTTTAAATTAGATTTTATTAAATACTTTTCAGGCTTAAAACAACAGGATTGCCTGTAGAATTATAATTCTAGATTTACCTGCTGTACCTTGTTAAGGGAATGGGAATAAAAGTGTGTGGGGATGTAGTATGTTTGTGGTCACCTTACAAGGAGTGGGCTTCTTCCTCTGTGTTTTTAGGAATTTCCTGTCAGCCCCAGGCGGTTCCTCAACTTTGTTTACTCTAATTATTAAATGAGTAATTTACTAGATCATTTCAAAATGCCATAGATGAAAAAGTAAACTCCTTTCACTTAGTAAGTGAAGTAGACTGTCAGTAAAACACATTGCTTACCATGCAGTCATAAACGAAGTAAGCTTATGCTTGGACTTATGGAGCATGGAAAGTACCAGACAACAAAAAAAAACCTCAAAAGCCAAAAAACCAAAATAAGCCAAAATTAAACAAGAAAACCAAACCAAACTCAAACCAGAAAAAAATCCACCACATTTTGTGGGTTTTCCAGATCACAGCAAAATAAAACCTTGGAGTTCAGAAATATTTGTTCTGTAATTAGATTGCAGTCAAATGCATACTGCTTCCTAAAATCTTGTGTGGAGGATGTTTGCCCTCCAGGCATAAACTCCTTAAGGCTCTTAACAGGCGTGGTACCTTTGGCTTCAGCAAATGGAAAAGTCTCAATTTATTTTTTCACACATTTAATGATCATAAAAAGTAACTCCTTTTCATCAGTTGAGCAAACTTCTGAATAGAAAGGGCATAAATTTATATATTTACATGATAGCCTCAGTGATGCACTTATAGAGGAAAAGTGTTCTTAGGAAGTCAGTACGTAAGTGTCCTTTCTTTCCCATTTAATGCAAGCTCAAGAAAAGTAACCAGGAACATTTTAGGGTACTTGAAGATAATCTTAAAGGCATGAAAGGAATTAGGCTCAATGACAAACTGTAAAGCTGCCATTTCTGAACTCTTCCAACTGTTTGGGCACTCAGTAGTTTGAAAGGTTCCCAGGATGCTAAGACTAAGGTTTCTGAAGTCTCCCTGTAAACATAAAATGCACCAAACCTTTCACTTTCTTTTTTTCTAAAGTGAAGTTGTGATTTTTCCTTCTAAAGTGAATTTGGAGAGACAATTGACAAGGGCAGGGAATGGCTGCCAGTGGCAGAGGGCAGGGCTGGATGGGACATTGGGCAGGAATTGTTCCCTGGCAGGGTGGGCAGGCCCTGGCACAGGTGCCCAGAGCAGCTGGGGCTGCCCCTGCATCCCTGGCAGTGCCCAAGGCCAGCTTGGACATTGGGGCTGGGAGCAGCCTGGGACAGTGGCAGGTGTCCCTGCCATGGCTGGGGTGGCTCTGGGTGGGCTTTGAGGGCCCTCCCAACCCAGGCCACTTGGTCATTCAGTAAAATTGAATTATTCTGTGTGCACATCTCAGTATTCCCATCCTTTTTTATTCATTCTTTCTATAGGACAGCCTTGCTTTGATACATTTTACAGAAAGGGATGACAGAAAGGTGCCAATATCTTACCTGAGTACAGGAGCAGGAATACAAAGGGCTCTTCCTTTGAAGAACACATTAAGTTGTGAATTAGAGTCCAGAGTACTCTGCTGCCTTCTTCAGCATCTAGCCCAGCAGCTTACAATTGAGGATGTAAAAGTGCAAGGAAGAAGAGATAGATATCAATATCTGGGAAGATCTGTTCCAGGCACAATGGTTCCATGTTTGTGCTGTGCTGGGAAATGGCATGAGAGCATTTTATCTATGGCATTTAATGGAGAAATTTCTGTATCACACTGGAAATCTCGCTGAAGAAGCCTGTATTTTGTCAGCAGAACTCAGGAAATGAGTGCAGTGCAAGCAAAGAGGAAACCTTAAGGCCATACCAGCTGTCCCTCCCAAAGAGAGGACAAAGAACAGATGACATGAGGTGTCAAAATCTGCACAGGATACACAATATTTCAGTGTGGGTATCTTTCCTTGGTGTCCAGCTGATGCCCTCTTATCAATGCTTCCCTCAAATTTTTCAGCATTTTTCCTCACTTTGGTATATCAAAGTTGTATTGCACTGGCAGTGTAAAACACACCTGTTAACAGCATTCAGCTTAGCTTTTGTGTGGTGAGAGCATCATGGATTTTTTGGTTTTTGTGGGGTTTTTTGAATGATTTTGCTGCCCAGTCAAGCAACAGGTCAGGCATAAAGTAGGCCTGTCTCCAGAGATGACCATTTCTTAGGTCAGATTTTGATTGCCACATTGAATTCGATCTTTTAAATCAGGAAAACGTAACCTCTTTCTATCAGGATTCCACAATTCAGCAGCAAGTGGCTAGGGGCCTGCCATTAATCATTTATGAGTATCAGAAAGAATATTCAATTAGAGATGTGCTTTGGGACACTTTAATATTTCTAAACATGACAAGTTTCTGGTGACTGTAAATAGTACACAAGTGACACATTCAACTTAAGGCAATAAAACAACAAATAATATGAACCAATATAAAGCAATTAAAGTGGATACAAATTTTAAATACCTCGGCATTAACTTTATATTCCTGATGTATCAGCATGAGGTTTGCAAATACAGTTAGCAGATGTAAAAGCTTTTTGTTTTCCATTTCCCTTTGCATATAAAAGCTCAGGTGAACTGATTAATCCTCAAGTGGATGGATGGTATTTAGATACCCAGATATTGCTCTTAGTGTACATACAGGTATTTAATTACCTATGTGATTTCAGCTTGATTTGGAAGTGTCATTTTATTTCACATCCCATTTTACTCCTACATTTGGCAGATTCCTCTTTTCTGGCCACCTCATCTCTGTGGCTTGGGTGTCCACCTTACAGCACAAACAGTGCTTGGCTGCTTTGGAGTGAAAAAATGAAAGGTGAAATAGTCACAATGGATTGTTCTATTCCTGAGGATAATTCTCATGCAAGAGGTAAGAGTTGCCTAATTCCCATATCTGTGCTCTAATAATTCTTAAAGATCGGTATCACAAAGTTGTTTGTTTTCCAAAAGAATAATAATTTCTGGAAAATTATATCCTTATTAGGATTTTTTAGGAAGCTTGTGATACTGTGGTTCAAATATTACAAACAGTGGCTTAGTGGTAGATAAATCAATGCTTCTTCTCAGTTCAGTGGCCATAAGAAAGAAATAAAACTCTAGATCTGTATAAGTGAGAAGGAAAAACTCCCTTTTACATGCATCTGTTCTTTGCTGAAGGCAGTCAGAGATGTTAAATCAAGGGTTTTTTTGTTACTACCTCTATTTATTTAAGTTGCGACATTGTTTTTTATTTACATTATTAAAGACATTTTTCTTTACTTTTTGTTGTTTACATTTTTAAAAGAATGGCAACAACATTAACATGTCCTATAAAATCTTCTGGAGAATCCAACCTGAACTTTTAGAGAAACAAATTGCCCACATGCTCTTAATAATTGGAAAAAAATCGACAACTGCCAGCCATTCCCGACCGGTTTTTCCTTGAGCCTCCTCACTCGATAAATCCATCTCCATCTTTTTAATGCTCTGAGAAGTGCAATTAGTAAAAGGCTCCCTGGCAAGTGAAAGATGGATAGGTGTGTGGAGAATTCAGGGAAGGAGCAGAGGAAGGAGGTATTAATGTGGAGCAGGAGCAATCCACAGCAGCCACAGTCAATCTTCTGAGCTAAACAGCTGCACAAGAAAAGTGATGGAGACACTCAGATCATATTTGCTGTAGTAAACTCTTCCCACCCACTGAAATGAAAGGCACTTCTCACAACTGCAACATTTCTGCAGGGTCAGAGAATGAGAATGGTGCAAAACACCTCCTACTTTTACTCAATATTGAAAACCTTGTTTTATTTTGAATGGCTCTGAACATAAATCATATTGTTTGCAAGAGAAGCATTTTTGAGAATTTTATTCCAGGCCATTAGAATACTATAGTCCCTTAAGGCAAAGACTTCAGCTTCAGTTATGTTGAACAGAAATGTGGCAACAATTAACTGTGAAAATCTTAAAGGGTTTGTTGTTTTTTGGGTTTTTTTTTCTGATTATAACAAGCCATTTCTGTAATTTTCTTTTAGAATGTCATCTCTGTTTCCTGAATCATTTTCTTTAGCATTTTTTTTTGCTCCAAGGAACTCCAAGATGGTGGTGGCCTCATCCATATAGACAAGGGCATGCAATGTGTATCAGAACATTTTAGAAGGAAATAATCACTGTTGTCTTCCTTGGGTAGTTCTAGAGGTGTCTCTGAATTTTCAATCCCCTGTGGGACTTTGCCAAATCAAAAGGACTAGGTTTGTATTTGGATGGGGCTTCACGTGAAATGTAGGGGCAGAAATCAAATCACAGCAGTTCTGGGCATCCAATGAAAGAAATGAAAGTTTAGAAGGAGATTCACCTGCAGAAATGAGACATTTCCAGGTTTTGGTACCAGCTGAATGAAAAAATCCTGCTTTAGAATTTTATATTTAGATGCATCCATTCTGCCCACATCCAAATTGAAATATGACCCTGAGAATCCAGCCTCCAGTGAACTTTCCTCTTGAAATGAAGCTGGTGGGATGGACCCACACTGTCCAGAGGAGACATTTTGAAGGATGCAAAATTCTGTGTACACTGACCATTCTAATGCTTATTCATTGTTACCAGAACTCTGCCTGGAAAAGCAGAAACTGCATTGATCATGGAACTTGCACCCAGACACCTTCTGAATGTGCAGATAAAGAGAGTTCACTTGTGCCCTGAGCCTGATGACAGTGTTTTTAACACGTAGAATGACAGACTTATTTTGTCATGCCAGTGATGGCCTGCTCAGTATTGATGGCAAAATGTTTGTGCTTAATGATGCCCATAAATGTCATTTTTTAACTTGTCTTTTAGGGTCTTTTGAAGTATAAATATTCCCCTGTTTTCTTTCATTTTCAGAGGTACAGATAATATTTTGATTCCTGACAAGCACTCTACCTGTGATTGAAAGTCGAGAGGGTGACAAGGTACTGGTTGCTAGCTAGAACAAGTGATATATTACTTAAATAAGAATATCAACTGATGGTTTTATAAATGGCCTAAATTCCCACAAATATGGTTTCAATCCTGTACTTGAAATCTGGTTCAAGCAGACCCATCATTCTTGAATCTCACTCTAATTTGAGAGTTATATTTTCTATCAGTCCTGCTGCAGTAATAGTTCTTCCACTTAAAAATTTAATCCATCTTAATTCAAGAAGATGTCAGTTTAGTGGTAATCTCTGGCTCCATATTATACCCTTTAGCTTCTCTTTCTCTCTGGCAGGATGACAATGTCAGAATTAAATCATGTCTTTGGCAAGCACTTTGCCCAACTGCAGGTCTCTGAATGAAAGCCCAGACCTTATTTCATTTCTCCATGTTGCAGGTGTTTCCCAGCTCACATGACTTTTTGTACACAGGGAATTCAATCCCCAAAAGCAGCAGATTGACAAGAGGCAGCCACATAAGGTCTGGAGAATGAGTTAAAAGGTAGTTTTTGGTAAAAATCCACCCAATGAAACCTCGTTGTTTCTAATATTTTATTTCCAGTTTGGAATGTTTCTCTTTTTTTTTTTTTTTTAAGTTTGGCAGATTCTGAATAACATCAGGTCAGAATAGCTTGAGGAATCAGCTGCTCTATTTGAATGAAGCAGAGATCTGGCCCTGGCTGGCTGACACCTTTCTGGTGCTCTTGTGATGTTTGCAGACCCTGTCTTGTGTCTTTTACACATTTCCAATCCTCACAAGGGAAGCTATAGGCTGAGGGTAATGCAGAATATTTGGTGAGCTTTTACTGGAGCCCACATGCTGTTCCAGACAGGTCACTGCCCCTCTGCCCCTCAGAGCTGTGTGCAGACAGGAAGAACAGGTCAGACCAGCTGCAGTATCTACAAAAAAGGTTAATTGCTTCTAAATAGCTGAGAGTGCCATGTCTTACCTTGCAATCTGAAAGTGTCCTCATTATAGAGCATCTCTCACTCTCCTGGGCTCCACTGTGTGTGTTTTTGCTGGAATTCCTGCTGGGAGAGCTGCAGGGCTAGCAATTTTTAAGTTAGAACATTCTTCCTTGTATCTATCTGGTGGCTGAAGTCACTTATTAATAAAAGGTGGTTGTTGCATTTCCACCAGACCTTTAAAAATGCTACTACTCTAAATACAGTAATGTAAAACTCCATTTTCCTGTTGTCAGTGAAATTAGGGATGCAATGAGAAGAAGAACAGGTCTTGGAAGAAAAGGGAAAGTTGTGAGCAGTCCAAAAGACAGGAGTTTGGACCAGCAGTGGTTTTCAGGTGGTTGGTCAGCATCCTCTGGGAGTGTCACAACCACTTGTAAAGGAATGAGAAAAAGAGAATTAAAAAAAAAATTAAACATTTTTTTAGCAGAATTGCACTTACTGTATGAAGGTATGAATTACCATCAGACGTTTGCAGTTAAAATATGTTTCCTCTGAAACCAGTAGTTAACAATGAATGTTCTTCCTTCGTCTTTTATTCCATGGAATTCTCTGTGAAAGGGAAAAAGCTGCTCCTTCCCCAAGAATAGAATTTAAACAGAATTCAGAACCTGAAACATGAAAAGCAAGATGGCTAACAGAGGACTAAATCAGCTGAGAATAGTGCTATAATGCACTTAATTATGTGGGGAATTTATAATTATTTTATATGGTTTTTTAAAATATCTGGTGTTAAAGACTCTACAGGGAATGAATAGTATCAAAACCAAACTGCTCGTAACATTTAATACACGCACCCAAAGAACAATTATCCCCTTAAGCTTTTGTAAAAAACGGAGGAAATAGAAAAACAGGGAAATAATACACTGTATATCATAATATAGTTGTGTGCTTAATTATAATTATTAAGAAGGAATTGAAAATCATCTGCTATCCCTCTCTACAGTTTTATGTACATGCTGAATACTTTTTAGCTGCATTATCTTGTGCATAAATGCACAAAGACATTAATCAGCCTTTCTGTGTTAACAAAGGTGGGAATTAATTGTTCCTGTCTTCAGCTAAAGCTCATTTACTATCTAAATCCAAGCAGGAACTAAACAGTGAGGGGGCAGATTCTGATCTGTGGTGCCACTGCAGGTACAGAGTGACTCAAAGCAGCCAAAAGTGGTGAAGCCTCCTTTCACAAAGTCTAACTCAGGTCTGGGTTTGCCTTTGGCTTCTGAGAGCTGCAGAGCGACTGCAGAGCGCAGAGCTGGGGGAGAGCAGTGACCCCTCGGGTATTTGGTCACACAAATCTGGAGCATTAACCTGTCTCCTTTGGAAGGTTTCCTGGTTTGTCTCTGCCTGTGGATTAGGCAGCTGCTCTGCTGACTTTATGGCAATCCTGGGGAGAAGAGCCTTTGCTTGCTGTGAGTTAATCGTGAGCTTAAAAAGCCTACTCCCCATGCTCTTCCTCTTAAAAACACATATTGCAAATTTGTATTCACTCTTCTCCTTCTTGAGTTCTGCATAGGCATCGTGAGCTCCCCAATGGTATCCTTGGGGTTTTGCATCCATCCTAACATATGGCATGTGTATGAATCTCTCCTCAAATTTATGGGAGTTTATGTGTGATTGGGAGCAGTTAGCAGGGTGAATTGCTGAATCATGGAACAATTATGGCAGGAGTTCTCTGGTTTTTGTTTTTCTACAAATGATATTGTGCTGTGTTGCATTCACTCCAGCTCTTGGCAGGACTGCTGAAAAGTTAAGCTACAGCTGGTGCCATCTGGTAACTTTTGAAGCATGTTTTTGGTGCTTAATAATTCTTTGTTTATTCTTTACCTGATCTGCAGCCTCATAGAAAATACAGTCACCTTTCCACTGTTGTCTTCCTTTGTCTCTCTGTTAAAGGTTATTTTCTTCAAATGTAGCCAAGGCTGACTTGGGGACAGCATGTAGCTGGCTCCCCCATGCAGAAATATCTGCAGGAATATCAGATTCTGAGCTCCTACAAAACAGGTGAGGTTGAGACCATGCTCTTGCTTTATCCTGGCCAGGCAATTATCCCAGTCTCTGCACTGGGTGGGAAGTGACAGCATCCAGAGGAAAGCTCAACATCTCAATGGGTGTTAAAGGCAACAGGGAAAAGTGAGATTGTGATAAATGAGGTTCATCTTTTTGGTACAATTAAAAAAGTTTAATAAAAAGAAAACTAGGAGACAAAGATAAAGCAAAGAGTTAAAATGGCCAGGTGCTTTAGCACTCTGCCAAGGGAACACCTGCTTTTTCAGTAACACCCTTAATAAACCATTTCTAAAAGGTTTCTTCTAACGAGTTTACATTTTCCAGGAACTGTTTAGCATGGCCTCTCCTCAGATCTGCCTTTTTAGAGCATGCTTGTTTCTTGGCTTGTGGTTTTCATCCTCTTCTTATCCCCTTTTCATTTGGGCCTTGGCTCCTTCTTCCCACAGACAGTGAGAGTTGCTACTTGGCACGTCAGCAGCAGGGTCCCCATCATCTGTCACTGGATGTGATCTCAGCCAAGCAGACAGTTCAAACAAAACTATCAGCTACTCCATTACTATGCCTAAGTTTAGTTAAAAACCCTAACTAAACTAATATCTATATGACACTCATTCTAATACTTTGTGAAAAGCCAATATTATAATATTTATTTATAACAGGATGAAAAATTATACAGAATGCAGTAGACCCCTGTCACAGGGCACTGCTGAACTAAAATCATTTGAGGCTGAAAAACATCAGGGAAAGCACTGCTGTGAGCCTGCTCTGTGCCAGCTGCTTGCAGGGACAGGACACTGGGTTAGGAAGACCTTTGCTTTGTCCTGATGTAGTTCCCATTATGCTCATACATTGAAAATCAGCTTCTGAAATTGAACTAGGAAGAAAAGCAGAAATTAAAGAAAAGTCATCTGTCCATCTCTGTATTTAAACAGGCAAGGTTAATTGACAATTGACATGCATTTCCAGTGCTTAGGCTGAGCAGGAACAACACTTGAGAACTGCACTTCTATCCTACATCCTTTTAACTTTCTTCTTTTTTCATTCATCTAATGTCAAATGAGTTTTTGAGTTTTTTATAAAACTGGTATGAAAAAGTTTCTGCCTCTCTCTCTCTTTCTTTAACTCTGAATTTAACCTCAACATTCTTACCTGTCCAGTAACATCTTCCTGAATAATGTGCCAGAAGAACATCTCCCTGGAGCAGCTAACACCAAGCTGCAATCATGAAAAATGGGCTGCTATTTTGTGGAGCTGAAGACTGGAGTGCAACAGATGATCTTTCTCAGTGTGACAGTTTGCACAGCCGCTGGAAATTCTGTCCTCCAGAATTCAGTTAAAGCATAGCAAAACCTGAAGGAAAAAAATACCTCTCAATTAAGATCTGGCAGATTTACCTCTTAATTTGTCTCATGTCCCACAAGTTTTCTGTGCCTTAAGTGACTTTAGACATGGGAGTTTTAGCAGTAATTAGCAAGGACTTGTGCCATTAGTCTCTGACACTTTCTTTGCAAAGCCACACCGACTTGAAAATGGGAGCAAACAAATGGACAGCCCAGGAGAGAAAAATGTACAGCGTGCAGAGTTCACTTGTATAAAAGACTTATTTCAAAAACTGTCTGGAAGATGGTTACAACAAATTACTCCCCTTCCAAGCCCCTCTGGTAGGCAGACTTATCAATCCAAAGGGTGACCTCTGAGGTTAAAATAATGTGATCTGAACTGCATGGAAGATAGATGGCTGCTTGGGAAGGAAACTTGGGCTGGAATAACTTTGATGGCCGAGCCATTCTGCCTCATCTGATCCCACACACAGCAGCATTAGCCTTGCATGCATATCCTTGTTTGTCTGCCCACCTCCAGTGGGTAAGAGCTGCTTCCTAATTTCCATCATGTCCATTTGATGAAATTTTATAATGGTAATTTCCTTTTTCAATATTCTAGGATGATATCTGATTAGTGACTATGCTGTTTTGTTAACCTGGATAGATGCTGCCATAGTAACAGGTGTTGTGAGCTCTGCAGTCCAATTTACATGAGAAATTTCCAACCTAACATGAGGACAGCATGGCTACCCCAATGCTGACTCATGGAAACAGGAACTGTGATCACTGTATTTCTTTAGGGCCTTTCACTGGTTCCATAAAGGATGGATGGTCAGCACCTGGTTCAAGGGCTGTTGCTGTTGTAAGAACCAGTGCTGTAAGGGAACCTTTGAAAGTTCTAAGACTAAATTTTATACTGCAAATAGAGTATAAACACAGGAGGTTTTTGGTTGTGGGAAACAAGGAAGTCATTCTTGCTTGTTGGAGATAAATCAATTTTTGCAGTGGAGAGAGGAAAGAAGGAGAAGCCCATTTTGAGTATGGAGCAGTGAGTAAGCAGCCTCAGAAAAGAAAAGTGTGTGTGAGTCATTGTGCTTCTCTAAACTCCCAAAGGTGTTATTTTTCCTTCAGATTTAACCAGGCAGGGTTAATTTGGCTGTAGTGGTTGGCAAATGCATGCGTATTTGTCTCCTCCTTTTTTCCCCTCACCCACTTCTCCATCCTGAAAGGTGGCTGGACAATGTGTTTTATCCCTGCACATCTTGAAGAGGCACAAGCCAGTGACAAAGTGCCCTCCTCCCTCCTGTGCCATGCAGCACTGAATCAGCCAAGCCACCACCCTTGAAACAACCTGGCTGCAGCAAAGGAAAGTGCCACTAAAGGGATAAGAGTGGATTACAGTGAAAATGATGAAAATTAAGACCCATTTTTCTAACAAATTTTCCTTATGAATAATTCATTTCCTAATAAACAAAAGGGCTGCCAAGGACATGACAGATTGGGGATATAGCACTTGAGTTATTGGAAGTGGCAGACAGGTCACAACTTTTATTCATGTTAACAGCTAACCACCTGTCAGATAAATTGGGAAGCAGATATCTCCAGAGCAGAGCCAGCAGGGCCCTCTCAGGGCTGCGAGGAGGGACCAGGAGAAGAGCCAGCCTCGCTGGCCATCGTGCTGGCAGCTGAAATTCTGCTCCTCTCTCTTCTCATTCTGTCTCTGTGGGGATATCCACTGGCTGAGGGAGCACTGGATATGCTGCTGCTGGTTTTGGTAGAGACAGCTCCAACCAGTCCCTACCTGCTTCTGGCAAACACAAAACTGCCCCTTGGAAGAGAGGTCATCACCTGCAGAGCCAAAGAGTGACATGCTCAGCTCTGCAGCCCAGCCTGGAAATGCTCTGGTGCTTCTCAAACATTTGGCAGCCCCAGAGCTGCCCTCAGAGATAGAGAAATCTGTTACAGATCTGAGTTAGCTGGACACCGTATGGCACTTCTTATTTTGTGTTTGCAAACTCGGATGGATCATGAAAGATATTTCCAACACATTTTCCCATCGTCTAAAGGAAAGACAGAAGCTAGCTGAATTCCTAAAGAAAAGAGATATTCCCTTCTTTTATGTGATCCCATAGGTGCTTTCAGAAAAGGAGGAGAGCTCCTCTCTCCACTCTCTCCATAGCTCTCCACTTACCTGAGCTGATCAGATAACTGATCCGTTCCCAGCAGCTCTAATTTCAGTTTCTTCCTCTGCCTGACAACATTTGAACCTACCCTACCATTAAGGACTTACAGGATTGATTTTCATCTTACTCTCCATTCTGTTGAAGCTATTTCACTTTACACACAATAATTAAATACTCGGCAAGTCCCAGAGAAAGAGAACAAGAATGCAGATTACCCTGCAGCCCTGTGATTAGTGCATCCTGACAGAAGCTGTCTGCAGCTACTTGTGCCTGCTTCTCCTTTAAAACAGAGGCCTTTAAGCCAGCATTTTCACTTGCTTTCAACTCAGGCTGATGTGACGCCAGCTGTCATATCCACTCACGTCCTGGGATTTTGCTGAGACCTTGTTCATGATGTTATGTCAAGAACAAAGTTCTAGATTAACCCCCAGACTTCTAGAATGAATGTTTCAGCAAAAATTCTTCTTGGACACAGAGGAAAGAGCCAGACATCCTCACAGCACAGTACAAGTGTGAGGTGGTTCCACTGCTTTCTGAAGGTGTCTCTTTCTTCCCTCACCATATGAGAGGTTTGGATACCTGCTGTCCTTTGCAGTTTTATAGTAAGACAACAACTGAAGCTTTTTTTCATACTCTTTCAAATTCTGTCAAAGTACACAAAGCACAGTTGCATCCACAGCTCCTTCTTGACAAGGGAAAGTTACAGGGAGAATAAAATCTGTTCTTGCTGATACTTGGATTTTGCACTAACAGTCATCTTGCAATTTCATTCATGGATTAGTGTCCTGCTCTGTCCTCAGTGGCAACAGGTACCCCAGCATAAACAGTTAAACAAGTGGAAAGGAAAATCTGCCCCATTGTGTTTTGTGCTGTTTCTCAGCTGGGATGCTGATATTTTATGAATGTTACAATACTGCCAGATGATCAACATATTCCCAATGACACCATTTGCCAGTAAAATAACTATTGCTGCCTGCAGAAGTGGTAAAACCCTCAGACTGAAGCACTGTACATAAAATCTCAGCATTTTTGTTTGCTGTTTCTGTGATTGATAGTAATAAACTTCACTTTTGTGGATGAGAGGCTTCTGTGTAAACACTGGCAGTGTATAATAAAAATGAACATGAAACTGTGCGTTCTTCACAGAGGCTTTTTCCAGTTTTTGATATGTGTCCTTATGCCAGCCTGGCTCTGGCATATTCACAAATTCAGATACCATATGTCGTTGTGATCATCCTCAAAACTCCCAAACCCAGGCTCATTCTCTTCCACAGGCTCCTTTTATTGGGAAGTGCTGCTGCTGGGGCTGCAGCTGCCAAGAGCCAGCGTGCAGTGCCCCATCTCATTTAGGGTAATGGGATCTGCAAGGTCACTTGGGAAGGAGATGAAAACACTTTTATCCACCTGGATGCTGCCCCATAGGTAGAGATGAGGCAGGTATGTGAAGTGTTGGGGAGAGAGCTGTCATGATCCCCACAGATTTAGAGATTTTTCTGTTCAGTAGAACTGGAGACGCGTTCCTCAGAAGTGTTGATTTAAAAATAAGCAAAATATATTTGTACAGTTCAATTCTCTGAGTTTAGAATTCTGTGAAAAACGTGTCCAGCTGATGAATATATTTGAGCTGCAGAGAAAAGACAGGTAAGAGCTCCCTTCACACTGCTTGTGTTTATACAGAGAGGGTGGGAGGTGAAGGTTCCCTCTGTAGCTCTGTCTCTCTCAGCACTTTCATTCCCCGTGTCCCACAATAAAAAGTGATTCTTGGGCAGTGTTTGTACATCAGGACAGAACAAGAGGAGCACCTGAATCTGCTGATGGCATTGATGCAAACCAGTGCTCCTTCCTATTCCATCTGGGATAACAGGAAACCCAAACTGCCTCCCTTGTTCCCTTTCTGGAACTCCTCCCAGGGAAGTAACACCTTGCTTAGGGCTGGGAGTGAATTCTCATCACACTTAATGATTTCTAATTATTTAGCAGACTGGATTTGGGGGTTTGGACTCTTTTGATAAAAAATGCTTTAAAATAAATAGAACTTCTATATTTTAACTGAAGAACATTAGCAAATTAATGCATTGCTGAGTGACTATCATTTGTTGTATATTGCAAAATACAGATGGAAACAGCCCAATCTCCATTTTTGTTAATTGCTATTGTTAATGATTTTTAGTCAGTATATGAATTTCAGTGTAAATAGCACTTTCTTTTGCTGCTAAATTCATAGAATATTTGCATACAGCCATAAATTCCTTACTCATAAAAAACCTTATTAAAAACAATGGAAGATAATATGATGATAATACATCAGAGGCTTTTGCTAACAGTAGAGGAGAGCACAAAGGAGAGATGGCAAATATCCTTCTGCCTGCTCATCTCTCTTGCTACACTCACTCTTTCACTTTAGTTTAAGATTTTGAAACTATTATATTTTTCTTTTTTTTTTCCTTTGGGAAAAGTCAATAATTGGAAATACAATTTATCTGATAAACTTTATGGCTTCTTTCAACACTGAGTCAGTGTGCTTTCAGAAATGGATTTTGGCTATGATTTTCCTGTACTTGCCCCTACTTTCCCTACAAGAAGTTCCATAACCTTCAGAACAGCTCCTGAAGGTGCTGGAGTAACACAGGCAGGTCCTTAATGGCAACCAGGCCCCAGGAATCTTTTCTGACAATGACATTTTCAAGCTCCCCTTTCCTTGCATCTTCATCCCACATGGGTGCTCAGTGCTTGCACAGAGTTCACCAGAATGGCACCAGATCATTTTTGCCCTGGTTCTGATCCCTTGTTAGCAATTCTGCAAATGGAAGGGATGCTCTAAAGCAGGGTCAAATCACTGAGACATTACTATAATTCAGCTAATGGGATGATTATTTAATTACTCTTGTTTATTCTGACTGCCCTAGTCTCTGCTTTCTGAGTACTATGTGCAGACTGTTTGCTCTTGTAGAATTAAGGGCAAGGAACAGAGTCCTTTTGCTGGCACAGAAGCAGCCCCAGCATTAGGTAGTTTTGTGTTTATTGTGTTACCTGCAATTTTCATTGAAGCAGACTTCCCAACGTGTGCCTCTACTGTTCTGTCTTAAACATGCATAGTACTTTATAACATTTAAATATGAGATGGCTGAGCTCAGAGGAGACAAAATTAGATAAAGTGATCCCTCAAAGATTCAGAAAGTCACAATTCAGAGGCAGATAATCTCAGCATTTAAGGCTTTTTAGCAAACTGCCTGTAAATACTTACATTTGGGAAAGCAAAGAGATGGATGAGGAGACATAGTGACAGACTAATATTTGAGAGATTACAGCACAGCTTACAAACACTGCACCTAACCACATTTCAACTATTCAGTTATACTTCCCTCTGGGTTCTTTTATTCCTGCTGGGATAGGGGAAGCTGCCCTTCAGCCTGAAGCTATTTGGTGTCATTACATTTTTTCAGGGTTTGCCATCTCGGATTGGTAATTATTAGGGCCTCCTGTGCTCTCAGGATCACACACCTTGCCCTGGGTCCTGACTTCTCCAATTTCTGTTCCTTTCAGAGTGTCTGTCCGCTCAAAGGGAAGATGCCTTTGCCCTAAGTGGTTGTGGCTCCTGCCTAGCTTGACCAAGCCCAAAATACAGACCCTATTCCCAATAAAATAAAAAACCAATATGCTCCCTCTGAGTTCTGTGTCAACCTGTTATTGCCAGAAAGAAAGAAATTAAAAACCTAAAAACACCCTAATGTCCACAAAGGCAATTGTCAACATGATGGACTTTATATTCTAAATAAAAAATATAAATCTGGAATTGAAATAAATTTAAATGCCTGATTACTTGAAAATCCAAATCTAGGACAAATGTCTCCAGTTTTATGAACTATTCTTCAATTAAAAGTGCAGGCAGTTTTCATAGGTAATATATTCTTTTCTTATAAATATTTTTTCACACTATACAGCTAAATAATATGTTTTTAATGGGAAACTAAACAGGAATGAGTGGAATCTTTGCACCGAGAAATGACCAGCTTAGTATGCAAGGGACAGCACTGTCTCCCATTCCTCTGAACACTTGCCATCTGGAACAGATGCATTAGCTGTGGCTTCAGTAATGACATGGTGGAGGAGAGGACCTTCCTCACCTCAAGATTTCACTATTACTTAATGGGGCTCCTCATGTGGGCAGAGTCATTGTGGATTCAAGGAGTGTTTTACACAGCTGTCATCTCCCCTCTGTCCCACAACCTCCCCGTGCTGCTGTACAGCCTCACGACACTGCAGCACGTATTGCATGAAAGATGCTATTCCAAATGAAGTGGCATTGTGTGCATGGCTCGGTGCTGCCCTGGTATTGAGTGCACTCCCAGAATGGTAATCTCCTATGTACAATATGTGTCTGAGGAGATTATGTCTTATTTTGCTCACCGGGATATCTTTAGGATTGTTTATTATTCATGTTATATTTTAAACTGATGCTGGCCTATGCAGATTTTAAATGTGTTTGTCATATACCATTAGTCACCATGTGAAATCTCTCAGTGATAGTTAGTTCCTGAGTTTTCTGCAGCTAAGGAGAATTTAACACTGATTGATGGTAGATCACATAGCTGCTTGGCAGAATTTCCAATTTACGGCAGGAAAATTGCTCTTTTCTTTATTCTCATTCCTCCTTCTGCAGGGGGACACTAAGATATATGTGCCAGGGTGCTCAGAACAGCCAGCCTCTGATTGGCAATACTGCGGGTCTTTTTTACAATTATGATTTTATCATTTCCAAAAAACGTGCTGAATGTCAAGTATTTCAGATGCAATTTTTAAAAGCCACTCTATTTATCAAATGTTGATGATATATCCCTATCGTATTTCACATGCAAAAAAATGACCTAACATATTTTTGCCTGAGGAAATGAGTGAGCTGTCAGTGCTTCATCCTTATCTTCTAATAGTCTCAAATTCTCAGTCCTCCAAAGGCTGATTATCTGTAGAGTGAAGATTAGCAGGAGAAACAAAGATATTGATTTGCTGTGTGCTGTCTGCAAATATTTCTCATTAACTACTGATCCAATCAAAAATAATAACAATATATGGGTTAGTCTTCAGTGAAAGAAAGATATGGGATAAATCTCTTTCCCTAACAGTCACTAGTGAGATTTTCAAAGACTGTATTTTAAGACTTCACATGGAATGCATATGAAGAAGTGCTATATGTAATTTTTAGATCCACTTTCTTTAAAGGAAAAAAACAAGACAAAAATTGTCATGTTTAAAACCAGAAAAGTCTATTGAACTGCCAAGCATAATTTCTAGTAAATTTAGTGATGATTTAGTGCAAAAAAGGACTTCTCTGTGGAAAGATGTGCTAGTCATTTTCAACTGCCTGCAAAGTCTGAAAGGAGAGCTCAGTTTTGCCACTCCATAAAGGTTTACAGGTACCAGAGGTTTTAAACGCTGCAGGAAAGCGCTGACTCTGAGTTCTGCTCTGCAACGTGGCCGAGGAACTCCCTCAAAACACACACACAGGGGGAAAAATCATTGCTAAATGATTGCTCCAAGAAGAAATGGAAATGGTTTCCGTCGCATTGAGGGTTTGGGGCCTCAGTGACACAAAACAGAGAATGCAAATGGAAACAAATGTGCTCAGCTGGGCACCAGGGCCCAGCTCTGCTCCTGCTCAAGGGCTTCCCTGGGATTCTGCACAGAGTGAGGCTGCAGGAAGGCTCCCACAGCAATGTCCCACCTCCTGTCCCAACAGAGCCATCATGGGGGGAGCTTTTTCCAGCAGCTTCCCCCATGTCCCACACTAATGGCAGGCCAGTGCTGTCACAGCTTGAAATGTATGCAAGCTCAGCCATGTAATGAGAATTATACCAGCTCATAATTGTTATCTTTTATTACTATAGACCCTGTGCGGGGTTCATAGAATTGCAAATCAAACCGACAAGAAATACTTGGCATCCTTTTTTTTAAATCAAAGTTCTCTGGATTTGTAATGCTGAAATGAAGAAAATGGGAACCAGGACAATGGAACCCAGCATTAAAAATAGAGAGGTATTATCTTGATTGAATTTTTCTATTCTGTCTCAGCCAGCTTCTGCCCATTTCTTACATTTGTGCCTGTCACTATCTTTTCTGTAACTGCTCCCGGAATAATATTCATTAGATAAATACTTTTTTCATAAAAAACACATTCTTGCCATGAAGTTCATGAGTTTTCTAAAGTAGATTCATGCCATTTCATCTTTTAACATTAAATTAGCTTGATCTCTACAGCATGTAAGGTCTCCTGCGCTTCTTAGCAAGGCTTAGGAACTGTCAGCTTGCAATGGAGCAGGTCAAGAGTAAGAACTGCTCTCTGGTCACTCCAGAGCACCAGATCTAATTACAGGGATGACAGACAGAGTTAAAATCACCTACAGCTTCTCAGATCTCTGAAACTGAGTCTGTGTTGGCAAAGGCAAAAGTCAGTCCTAATTAAACCAGGCCAGTCTTTCAAAGAAAACTTCACTGGCTCCTGGAAGGGTAGGAGGGGAAGGATACTTTGTCCAGCAGAAACTCCTTAAATCCTCATCCAGAGCAAATGGGCTGGATGATAGCTATTCAAAGACATAAAAATATTTCTGTGTGTATTGTGTGGTCAACAAATATCAGTGACCAGTCTGCTTGTCCAGACCACCTATTTCTGCATCCAGGATCACACAATTGCCCACTACCAGGTGTCAGAATCTTTACTGCTCATGTCATACTTCATAAAAATCCCAGAACTGATGATAACTAGAAGGAAGACTGTGCCCTTCGTAAAAATCCCACGAAACCCAAAATCACATTTACAAAAATATCATCTACAAAAATATGTAGTAACATCAGCAACTCTGTGTTTTGCTTCATAAGGTTAATATAAAATGATGTGCCTGATCCAGCCAGATGTGGCAGCTCAGTAGTTGGTCTGACAGGCTCAGAAATGTCAATGTAAAAAGGAAAAACCCAATCAGAACCTTCAACAAATATTTTATTTATTTGATGTTTGCACAGTTCTGAAAAAGACCAGCTATGTCATATTCATATTTGCTAAGAATCTAGTTCTACACTGGATCTAAGTATTCAGTTCATTTTTTGGAGATTCCTACTCGGCATACAGACAGACAGACAGACAGGTCCTCAGCTGGCAGAGTCTGATGCAGCTCCAGTGATGGTGACTCCCTAACACAAACTAGAAGAGCTAGCCCTTAATTTTCAATGCCCTTTGACTTAAGGATCCAAATATTTCATATATATTATAGCCATGAAGATCTGAATTTAGAGAAAAACAAACAAGAAGTAGGAATATTGCACTGCACATACCGTGATATAGAATTATCCCAACAAAAGTCTGGATCAGCCCCATATTCTCGATTTTTCTGGTGTTTAATACTTTTATTCTTGATTTTACTGGATTTATAAGCAAGCAAACAATAACATAAAAAATAGCAGTTCACTGAACAAAGACAAGATGTTTTCTGGCAGCATCAGAAGCCTTGCAAGACAGGCTTTGGGACAGAGGTAGGACAAGCTCTGGTAAACTTAAGGATCCTAAGCCAGGTGGAAACTCAGTTTAGATATTATAGCTTTAGTCCTCTGAATAAGTGACCTGGTACTTTCCAGGTCATTTCACATGTGGATACTTGGGTTAATTACATGCATTAGCAAAATGGAGGTCTGATCATGTCCATCAAATAAAAACATGCATCCTCAGGTGGCTGAGTTACTGATATTTCATTAAACTTGCTGGTCTTGACTGGTTCTGTTTCTTCTAGGATCCACTCACAGCATTAGTCCAAACCCTGAAAGCTAGCTGTGAAAAAGAGAGGATGCCTTAGGGAATACTCTCAGGATAACTAAGTTAAGAAAGTCTATAATGAAAATTGTGAGGGTTGGAGATGAAGCTTTCTTAAATGAGTAGCAGCACATGATAGAATGAGCTGTCAGAAAAATTTGTATTTGTCACCGTGATTTTAGATCCTACTACAAATAATTTATGCATCTATTCACAGAAGAAATGTGCCATCATCACACCGATGAGAAAAAACAAACAAAACAGAAGGAGGTTTTATTAATACTAGTTTGAGGTAGAATTCTCTGCAAGTTTTTCTTTGGCAGCAATCTGATTTATTGATTTAACACTCAGACAACAAAAGTATCAAAATTTGGATACTTATCCAAACAGTAATCCAAACCCTTTGATGCCAGTACTGCTCCCATACTTGAGAGCCTCAAAATCAAAAATATCAATCTTGTTTTCTCTGTAAATTACCTTCAGCAAAATTAATTCATCATTTGTCTTATTTTTTTTTTCTACAAAATTAGGGAAAGTATTTCATCTGTAATGATTTTCCTCTGACAGTCTATTAAATGTAATGAGTAGCTGTGTTTTTCACATCTGCAAACATGAAACTTTGATACTTGTTGAGCTTCTGATGGGTCTCTGAAGCAAAAGTGGCACTCCATGGAGGAATTGCACAATATTAGGGTAAACATAATGAAATCATTCTTCAAAAGTATATTGAGTTGCACAGGCTGAGTTTGCAATACTCTAAAATGAGAAGAAAGATCTATTCAAATATGAATAAGTGAGAGGTGATCTGCAAGAGAGGGAGAAGTTTAGCTGCAAGCACAGGTGCTTTAAAGCAAAAATCCACCCCATTAAGCTCTGGCACAGCTGTTTTGTAATAAATAAAAAAGAGAAACAAGAGAAATACCCATTAAAGTTTCATATGAACCAACCTATGAAGAAAAAAGTCATTTGTTTGTAAACTACTATCATATTAACAATGGAGGCCAATTGAGAAAACCTCCAGGTCTGACAGGATGATTTTAAACTAAGAGTGTGGAATTGTTTATTAAGACTTTGAGTGACAGTCTAATATATTAAATCAGTTCAGAAGATTGTAAAATGCATTAGCATTAGCAATTTAATACCTCCAACAAATTTAACTGTCACTCATGGCAGATCTGTCCTTGTTAAAGGGAAAAAAATCCTGAAGCGCCATCTTTGTCTTGATGGACAATAAAGTAGAGGAGGCAAAAGCCTTTCTCTATACACTGGTGATGAGAGAACTGTGTTACATTTATCATAATTAACTTTCACAGTTGGCAGCATTTTTTGGCAAATGTGTTATTTGCTCAAGCTTGTGAAAGAAGTTTTAAGAACTAATCATTGGAGCCAAGCCTTCGCTCGCAATCGTTTCAGGGCTGGATTTTAATCAATTTAGAAACGTAATTACATGCCAAATGTGTACACAGTTACTTTGATTACACACAGAAATTGGGCAGTTTCATAGTCAACTAACTGATTGTAAGCAGTTGGGTGCAAAACATCTCGTCTGAATGAGCACTTTTAATAACCTTGTCTTACAGCCATGTGAGGGACAAGCAAACTTCTTCAAAAAAACAGGATCTTGAAAGGAAATATTTCCAATTTCCAGTTTTATTCGGGTGGATAAACTCTCTGTGTTTTGTTATATTTTCTTAATTTTAATTGTCACTATTAATAGAACAAAAACTAAGCCAAAAAAATATTAAATGCAAAAGGAGATCCCTCAAGCATTCTGTGTGATTCCTTTGCAGCACGGCAGCAAAAAGGATCCCAAATGTGTTACCCCCAATACAGGGTTCAGCACAAAGAACTGGGCAGAACTGTTCTGAGATTTGAAAGAGCCAGAGGTTTCCATGCATGAGCAAAGCACAGAGTTCAGGCTGCTGCAAATAACACTCCTGTGTTCTTCAGGAGTGCTCAGATAACAGCTGGCTGTCTATGAAAATGCTCCTGAATACTAATATTTGTGTGATATCCATATCATTATTTCACTGCAGTGTCAGTTTCCATATTTGAGAACTTTCCACTCAGGGAGCAGCAGCAGCAGAATCCCAGTTCCTTTGGGGAGCAGGGATGGAGAACATGAGCAGCAACAGACACAAAATGAATAGTTTGCTTTGTAATAATCAGGATTGACAGTTAATAAACTCACTGCCTAAAAAGGAGTCACATTTGTGACTATAATTTGAAACAAATGCTTTAATTGCCTTTTTGGATAAATGGTAACAACATAAACAGAGCTAGAAGAAAGAAATGGGAGTAATATTAAATTGTTTACTTGGTGTTTTTTCTACCAGGATTTTCGAACTACACTTGCAAAATTGTATCTTGGGGCATTTTGTAGGTAAAACACAGAAAAACAGGATGTAACAAACTGAGAGGTGTGAAGAGACACTTGGAGCAACAAGAAATTCTAACTCTTCCAGTGAAGTGGGAAATCAGGAGAAGCAGTGCTTGCCTGGTGCTGCCTGGCACATGCCCTGTCATGAGCTTTGCAGATAAAGAATTACCCCATCAGTTTCATTTTAGTAAGAGAGTGGATCAGAGATTTCCCTGAAACCATATTTTACAACTGAAAATGTTGATTAAATATTTATGTTTTCTTCTTTCTTTTTTCCTATCGGCAGCTAAACACCAAGCAGCAAGTGAAATTGTGAGCTGGCAGGTTGCTGCTCCGCTGTCAGCTAAAGGATCCTTCCAAGTGAAGCTGTTTCAAATGGCTGCTGAAGCCCCCAGCTAGCTGATTCCTGTAGGAAAACTGGGGATTGAAACCCTCCTTGGGAGCAAAACGAAGGCCATGACACACAACTGGATCTGGTGCTGTTTCTGAGATGCAAAGGGCCCTCCCAGATGGTGACAGAACATAAAATATTCAAGTTTGTCCCTGAAAGATGTGCCCAGTGTTAGAGGCCCTTCCTCTAATCTAGTGGGGTTTAATCTAAATTTCTTTAGAAAGGTGTTGTTTGTCCCTGTTCTGATTAAAGTCTGCTTCTGAGTGCACACAAGGAGTCTAAGTAGTGAAGGGAAATGGGGAATTGGAATAATAATAATAACAGCAACAGCAACAACAACAACAATAATGGGTAGTAGTAGTAGTAGTAGTAGTAGTAGTAGTAGTAGTAGTAGTAGTAGTAGTAGTAGTAGTAGTAGTAGTAGTATAACTGACTTTGTCACCTCCCTCATCCAATTGTTGCAGTAGTCCCAATACACTTGTCCTGGCTCAGGGAGGGTAGGAAGGAAGGAAGGAAGGAAGGAAGGAAAGGCCAAAGTCAGTCCTTTCCCTGAGGAGAACACTCATCAGTCTTCAGCCTGGAAAAGGTAATACAGCAACCACTGTTAATATTGAAGAGTTTACATTTGCAGCTGGTTTGTTTTCCAACTGCTCTATCATTTTGCACCCTGGTTTTTGTTTACTCCACTGAAAGTACTTTTATTCTGGTGAAAAAAAATCTGTGCCTATTTCCATCCCTTTTGGAAGAATTGCTGTCTCCAAATATTCCCGTCTTGGATACAATTAATTCTTCATATTTTCTTCCCTTTTCATTTAGCATAATGAAAAAGTAAACTGTAAGCAATGGTTTATTTGGAAAGCAAAAGAACAGCAATTAAATATCATTGACTGCAATTTAACTCTTTAATCAGTTCTCTTTTCTCCTCTGCTCTTCTTTCTTTTCTGCCCTAAAATATTGGATTCTTTTCAAGTTTACTAACTCCTGCATGTAATGTGTGTTCAGCCTCTAGATGAAATGAATCCATGAGAGAGGTATGAAAACTTGGGAACAGGAAATCCTTCATGCGACTTCCATTTTGCCATCAGATATAAAAGTCTGGCCTCTCCTTTCAATTATAATTACACACTGTCCTTCTTTGAGGTGGTGATGGATTTTTCCCCTGAAGAACATAAGAAAACTAGGTTTACTCATTGTAAAACCACCATGTATTTAGAAAGGTGTGTACTTCCTACATGACTTTTTAATCAAAATCACCATTAAGAGGTAGTTTAGAGAAATGATGATTTTTTGTAACTTGATCTTCAAGCTGAGCAAAATCTTCTGCAAAATGTAGATTTAAAGACCTGAATAATTCATTTAATCTGTGAAACATGATTGAAACCATGTTTAGAGAGAGCTGCCTTGGGCCTCCAAGGCCAAAGGGAAACTATTACATTTGAATCAGTTTGATTTTATACTTCCTTGAAACATAAAGTGTCAGCGTGAGCGCAGAGATAACAGCAAGCCCTCGCAGGGGGGATGCCAAGATAAAGCCCAGAGATTGGGATGTGCTTTGGTAATTCAGAAACAGGGGTCAAAGGAGTGCCTAAGGTAGGGAGATACATCCAGAGCAGAACACCTTTAATATCTCTTTTAACTACGCAGCATTTCTGGCCAGGTGGGGAGATTTCAGGTGGTTGAACAGTTTGTATTCCAGTCACAGGAGCTGAAATTCAGTTTGGAAACTCATCCCATGCCCTTCACTCAAAGCTGTCAGAACTCCCAAAAATCATTCTATCAATGAATTAAAAAATGAAACAAATTACTTTCCATCTTCCAAAATAAAAATACTTAGTGTTGGGGATTTTTCAATTATGTATATATGATTAATATAATATAATATCATATCATATCAGATAATGTCAGATATCACATATCATATAAATTGATATAATATATAAATTAAGATAATATATAAATTTATATCGAATAGAATAGAATAGAATAGAATAGAATAGAATAGAATAGAATAGAATAGAATAGAATAGAATAGAATAGAATAGAAGAGAAGTAATTGTGAACTATGTCCTTCCTCTGTGGCTCCTTTTTCNTTAAATTCTAGCAATGAATTAAAAAATGAAACAAATTACTTTCCATCTTCCAAAATAAAAATACTTAGAGTTGGGGATTTTTCAATTATGTATATATGATTAATATAATATAATATAATATCATATCATATCAGATAATGTCAGATATCACATATCATATAAATTGATATAATATATAAATTAAGATATAAAATAAAATAGAATAGAATAGAATAGAATAGAATAGAATAGAATAGAATAGAATAGAATAGAATAGAAGAGAAGTAATTGTGAACTATGTCCTTCCTCTGTGGCTCCTTTTTCCTGCTGCTGTTTTAATTCCAGGTCATGTACAAATAGCTGAGTTTCTCTACACTGCTCCAGTCCCTGTGCTTCCATCATTCTCTAATTAACAAGTTGGTGGTTTGGTAACAGAAAAATATTGAAGTTTATAGAACTGCTGAGCTTATTCCTCTTACAACACATCACATTTAATTTGCTCGTTCTGGAAGGTAGAAGAAATTGAATGTGCAGTGTAATTTGGTCAAGCTTTGGAAAGTGAATATTTTAGTTGCACTGAACTGCTGGTTATTTTTCAAGACAAGTTAAAATGCAAAAAAAAAGCAGCAAAACAATACAGTGTTTGAGATCAGCTAGCAAGTTGTAAAAGAAAAATAAAAGAGCAAAAAAAGGTACATATCAGTAAAAAGTGGAATGTGCTGAGTGTACAAGATAACATATTTTCCAGGCTTGCTGGTCAGTATAAATCTAACCTTAATCTAAAGAAAGCTTGTGTGCTGCAAAGGCTTTTCCAGTGAGAGGTGATGATTTTTTAAATTTCCTTATTCTAAAAAATGCAACCAGAGCAAGTGTGGTTCCAAATTATCTCCTCTTGAATGATCTTGTTTTCTTTTTGAGCAAGTTTGTCCTCATATGGACCAGGTGCCTTAGAGTGCCAATAATACCAAATAGTACCAAGTAATACCAAAATTCCTCATTACCACATTATGCTCTTAAACCAGCGCTAATTGCTTCTGCAAGAGCAGTCAATAAGGTCTGTGAGACACTCAGAAATTAGAGAAAACTTCAGATTTTCAGTGATGTGCAATATATGGAGACACTGGGAAAAATAGTTTAATGGCAATTCCATTAGTGTTTGAAGGTAACTTTGGCTCTTGTGAGGAAAAACAGTATTTTTAACCATAAAAAAATCACAAACTGTATTTGAAATGTGGAATTTAAGCCCACATGATGGAATTTAGAAACTCCCAGAGTTTGTTATTTCTCTCCATTGGGCTTAGCATTATGTTCTCGGGGGGAAAATGAACATTGTTCTGCAATACCCCAAAGAGAAGAGGCACAGTCATTTTTGCTGTATTGCTGTGTGGTTTCACTTTGAGCCTTGAAAAAGCCACCCAGTGCATAGGATGTGCACCTGGGGAGTATTTTAGCAATTGGAATAAATGAGACAAAACAAATACCCTTCTCCACCTGTGAGTGCTTGGTGTTCACCAGTGAATAGTTTCCATCAATTTGCTGTGGAGTTAAATCCCCCTGCTAGTCAAATGCTCCTGCAGACTTTTTTTTTGTTATTTGTTTAGATGAGAAGATATTTTGTGGTAGCTGAAGTAATTTCAAGGAAAAGCTGCCTGCTCAGTCAGTGCTCCACAGCCCACTCTGCAGAGATCCCTGCCAGCAGCAGGGCCACCACAGACCCCTGGTGTTCTCAGAGCCCCCTCACAGCCTCAGCCAGGCTCTCCAGCAGCTCTCCCAACACCTCCATTCCGAGCTGCAGTGTCTGCTGAAGGAATCTGTGACTTTTTCCAGGTCTGTTCATCCCTCCCCGTGTGCAAACCCCATGGTGCAGCAGCTCTGCTCCCTGCACATGGCAGGATTTGTAACCAATGTTGCTCTGAAAGTGTTCTTCCTGCCTGATATGTGTGGCTGCACAAAAGGGTTCCAATTAGATTCTGGTGGCAGTAAATTGCACTTCTGTAGTCATCCTGACAAATACATTATCTTTTTTGGGGGGGTTGTTGTTTCCTAGAAGATAACTTTCAGGCAACCACAGATATTGAAATATAGCAACACAAACAGATATTATGGATTTAATTCAGTGGTTTGAAATATATCAGCCAGTGTTAATTCCCACATCCCTTTCCAGTCCATTAAATACTCTATTTTTTAATTGAAGTTATAATATTTATTTGCTCATTCTCACCTGTTTTGGTATGCTACATTTCTTCAGTAATTTCTCTAGTGATTTGTGCTTGGATTATTTTATTCCTTCCATTATCTCTGATTTAATTGTCCCCTATCATATAGAAAAGACTGTGTGCCAATTTCAAGTTTGTGTTACATAATTTAGATCCAACTTTGTTTAGAAAGTTTCCCAAGCAATGAGATTCTCATTATTTTATAGAAAATATTAATAACCATACCATCTCATCTAAAAACCTGCTATCAGTAAACAGGAGACACCAGTACTCAAAGTTTTATTTCAGCCGTTTAAAATTTAAAACTTCTGTCAAAAAGGAATTTATACTTTTCCAATGAAATATATATTACCAGCATATTAGAGCAATCTTTCCATAGGTTGTAAAGTATATCATTTAATGGCTGAAATATTTGTTAGTTGAAAAGTGCATCCAGCTTCAACACGGTGGGGCTTTGGCTATAAATCTCTGCTTAATAACAGCCACTCAGGGGAGGAGGTCTGGGTTTATATATTTTCATTTCACTGATTCTAATTTTTGCATGAACCATGTGATGCTATTTGAGCTCATAAGCTTTAAGTTGGTGCTTTAAATTCATTGTTGGTTGCAGCAGTAATTCAGCTAGGCAGGGCATCTGATCAGAGACCCAGCAAATGCCACAAATTGCCAGGGTTTCATTAAGCCAGTGGGGTACAGAAGCCAGCCCATGCTCCAGCAGCACAAAGCAGGGTGTGAATTACCCAGGACAAGGCTCACCTCCTGCGAGGAGCAGGGAAAGTTCAGCCTGTGGTGTTGTCTGGAGGCAGCAGTGCCACGTGAGGAATGCCAATGAGGTGGGGATGAATCTGCAATCTGCCCACACCCGGCTGCAGCACCAGCCCCTGGCCTGGCCAGCAACTGGGAAATGCTTTTTAAACCCAGGCAGGCACCCCTGAGCCATTTCATCATCAGGGGAGGGCAGGGGAAGCACTTCTGCATGAGCATGCAGGGGCTAAGGTCTTACGACAGCAGCGCTCCTAGAAAGGTCATCTTTGTTTTATGACAGCCCTAAAAATCAAACCAAAGCACTCCTTCCGTGGTAAAATAAAGCTAAATTATTTTCAGTGCTTGGGAAACAAACAGGAGTATCCTCTCCCCCCTGATGCAGTTACAAAGAGTCTCTCAGAATATGGCCTGTGGGCTGACTAGATCAAACCCAGCTGCTCTTTGCAATCTCAGTTATTCACGAGAACTTGAAATGTTAATTCTCCCATTTGAAATTTATTGCAGAATTTAAATCTGCTGCATGTTGTTCAAATCAAGGAGCATTTATACAGATTTCAGTAAAGCCTGAGATGAGACTGCAATATTCACATAAGGATGATGTTACAATGAATAGACTTACAAAGAGAAGGTGATTTAGGAAAAAGACATGTCATGCATACATCCACATCTACTGGGGAAAGTTAGTTTCCTGTGTTTTGACACCCTTTGTAACATAGCTCTCAATAAATCACCATATTTCAATAACATCTGCAAATCCAGGAACATTGTAATTCCAAACTGACAGATCAGTAGGAGGCTAAAAGAAAATAAGAACAATAAATTAAAAAGGGAGACATTATGGAATTGCAACAGATCCAGATTGTAGGCTTTGTGTTAAAGTGAAATCTCTGGTCCAGATTTATCGAAGAGATAGCAAGAAGAGCTTCTATCAGTTTTAAATTTCAATAGAAGAACAGTGCCTTATTTTTCATGATGAAATCATGTACATGATGATTTCATGATGACATCGGCACCTGGTCCTGCTAAACCTCAGAAGATTCCCAGGGGCCATTTCTGGAGCTTGTCCAGGTCCCTGGGGATGGCCCCATCCTTCAGGAGGGTCCCTGTACCTCAGCTCTGTGTCACCTGCAGATGTGCCCTCCACCCCTTCATTCAGGTCATTGATGAGGATGTTAAACAAATAGCACAGGTCCCAGAACAGACATCTCAGAGACACCCCCTGTCACAGGTGTCCATCAGAACTGAGCCACTGCCACCTTCTGCATGTGACTGTCCAACCAATTCCTTATCCACCTGATTCCAATTCCAATCCACCTCCCTCCAGCTCAGAGAGGAGGATGCTCTATGGAATTACATCCAGGCTGCACAGAAGTTCAGATGGGTGAGCCCATTGGTGGGGTCTGTCCATCAGAGAGGGCCACTGGGTGCCTGGGAAGTTGCCCTTGGTCCTGCAGGAGCCAAGATAAGGACCCCTGAGCCCAGCCATGAAGTGGCAAAACCCTGCAGAACATCCACTCCTTTGTGCTGCCCTTGCCAAAACAGGCTCCACCTTTTCTGCCAGGATGAGCCCAGAGTCATCTGAGACAGAACTGCCACTGTGAAAAGTGATCTGGGAAAGGCTGTATAGCCTGCAGTCAGAATATTTGCTTTCAGATTTCCATCAGTTTCATGAGCTCCAAAACACATCATTTTCCCATGCAATACAAACAACCCTAGTAAGGTATTCTGACAATGAATGGAGACAAATATCAGGTTTTTTCTAGACAAGTTTCAAAGTTTCCTCTTATAGAGAATGACCTGCCAGCTGCTGTTTCATCTCGTAAAAGTGGGATTGCAGCTCAGGTAGTTATCATGGATGTAGGTCAGTACAAAGAAATCACTATCACAGACAATAAAAATTATGTAGGGCTTTAAAGCTCAAACTGCAACCCATCAAAATTCTGCTTTCAAATCTTCTGATGACCAGGATTTCTCAGGTTCTTATAGCAAATAACTAATTATTTAATGCTTAGAAGTTTGTCAGATAAATCAAGCTAAGAAAAGAAAAGAAAACCTAGCAGTATTGTGGATAACAATGTTGCCAGAAATTGATGTAAAGATATGATGCATTCTCTTTCACTATGACTGGAATGTTTCTAAAAACTTTATTTGTTCAGACACAGGGGTTGAGAAAGAAAGTCAGACTGATCTCCTACTGGTTTTTTTGGGTAATACAAATTATGAAACTGAGAAAATATTTGTAGGGTTGGTATGAGATATGTCTGATATCAACACATCTTTTGGTAACAACTGATCCTACTGCAGAGACTCGTGCATAAGTGTGGCTGTAATGACTGAGGTGAAAAGCAAGGGAGAATTGGTTTTGATAAATTAGGGAGACCACAGGAAAAGGCAATAGAGTCACATTAACATGGAATGGATGTATCAGTGGAGGCTGTGGAGCACAGGATCAGGGAAGACCAAAATTCAGCTGCTCAGACTGCCAGAACAATACTCCCTAGAGCACGGAGTGTTACTAATACCACAGTTATTAGTGAATAGCATAAGAACAGGAGATCTTTGAAATAGAGACAGGGAAAAACAAGGACTTTTGATGAGTCCTGTGTTGGATATCTATTTTCAGTTTAAAACTCAACTTAATCTGCATTAATGTATGCTACTTTGTAATAATACAACAACTTTTGGTTAATGCAATACCTTTTCCTTAGCACAGAGACAACTGCAGGTATTTGAATTGCTCTGCCAGCCACAGCTTTCATGAGATAGATTTTGTGTGGCACTGTGGAGTGATTTATGTGTGTAAGCAAAGTCAGGAGAAAGTCATAGATTTTAGTATTCTCTAGCACTTACTTTAACGTGAGCAATACTTTCTGTCCTGTTTCTTTGATGCTCGATATTGCTGGCAACATAAATTCTTGCTTCAATCTTATTTACATAGACAGAAGTTATGTAGTGACAAGGTCTCTTCAAGGCTTGAATGGTTTGTTAATAACATGTACTAAATAGCATCTGGTATCAATCTTGTCCTACAGACATGCCTTTAGTGATTTAAAGCTTTCATTCTTTGAATTCAAAATCTAATTTTTAATGCACTTTCTGTCAGCTGTCTTCACAGCTTTTAAATGAGATTCTGTCATCTTGACATATTCACAGATACACTGAAATTTAACCAGAAAAAAATGAAATAAAAACTTCTCATGTCTAAATAAAATTACTATTCATTTTCATATAAATATTTTTGATCATTATTAGCTTTCAGTTATTTACTGAAATACAAATCACTACCATTAATTTGCTCAATGGTAAAAAGAAAGTAACTGTGTTATTTGGACATGGTTACTTAATTGTTGTTACTATTAGTTAAATGAAGAAATAGCCATAAACTTTCATTTCTAGATTAAGTTATTTGAAGAGCCCTAAATCAACAATTTTACCTGCAAAGCCATCCATCAAACCACTCCATGGATCCTGTGATTCCTTTGTTTCCTACTCAACTGCAAAATCCACATATTTAAAAGCAGAAAGAGGGTAACATTAGGATATCTGCCATGGAAAGCTGTGTTTCAAAGGGATACCTTTCTCTTCATTGACACTTCCATCTGAGCAGCCACTCTAAAATCAAATTGATATTCAGTGAAAATTAGCATCAGTTTGGGAAAATCCTGAGCTGCCAATTTTGAACCCGTGCAGCAAGTTGGGTATTGGAAAGAATACCTTTAGATATAATTAAATTGCTATGAAGACATCCTTGGCAATGCTGGTGAAGGGGTTTTTTTTTGAGTTTTGACTATTTTAAACTAAACTGCTACTTTGTTTACACTTAAAGCCAATTTCAAGGAAAAACAAACACAGCATTTACTTAAAGATCCAGCCTTTAGGAAGGGTAAGGAAAAAAGAATTTCTAGGTAGACTAAACGAAATAGCAGTTGTGAGACCCAGTGGAAGGAAAGACATGGCTGCTTTTACTGCCCTTACCCACCCCCAGCTACAACCTGACATTAAACTCGAAGGAGAAATTGGGAGGATTCTCTTCCCTTTTGTGGCCTTACAAGAATTTTGTCCAGCAAAGATTGGCAGCCTCAGAAATGGCACCACTTGCCAGCTGAACTCTCTGGGGTGCCCCTGGGAAGAAGTTTGGGAGGTGCAGGCTGTGTGCTTCCTCCAGCAGCAAAGGCAGGGCTGGGCAAAGGAGTCACAGCCTTGC
The DNA here is from genome assembly GCA_013399455.1 of Anthoscopus minutus. Taxonomy (NCBI): domain Eukaryota; kingdom Metazoa; phylum Chordata; class Aves; order Passeriformes; family Paridae; genus Anthoscopus; species Anthoscopus minutus. The sequence goes on from VWYI01047349.1 coordinate 495,853, forward strand.
CAGTCCAGCTGCCACAGGTGAAGAAGGGGCTCTGACAATGTTCTTCAACACAGTGACAGTGCCAAGGAGACCTTCCCTGGAGTTAGCAAAGGAATGGACACATCCAAATCCCACTGCTGAATCTGGTGCATGTGGACAGGGAGCTGCTTGGAGTCTTGGACTTGGTGGTGATATTTAACAGTCATTTTTTACCTTAATATGTCATCCTTCATTGAAGGGTATCAAAATGCTTTAAAAACTTTTATTATGTCCCACAATAGGCTAAGGAACACTGTTTTCCTTTTTACTGTACCTAGCAGCCACACAGTCCCAGTCCCAGTGACAGACTCTGAGTACAACCTGGCTCTCCTTTGTCTATGATTACTGAAGTACACGTTCTCACTCTGTTGAAAAAAAAGGTTGAATAAATAAGTTTTTGTTCCTGGTCTTAACTTTACCTTAGTTCACATTACTTATTGTATTTGCTTGCTTGTTTTGTAGAACATTAAAACCCAGGCAGAATTGAAGCATAAACCAGCTGGATTTTATAATGCTGAAGCATATTATCAAAACTGACAAAGAAAGTAAGAGTAAGACACAAATGAGGCCATTGAGAAATAAGAATAAAGAGCAATATCTTTATTTTTAAATGGATTGTTACAGGAGAATCCAGAGGGACCACAAGGCTGCTGTGCTTCCCAGGGTTACCCTGTGCATGTCATCCACACCAGCTGCCCTTTTAAACTCCACATGTAGCCTTTTGGGCATGCCATACCCCATCTGCTCTAAACCTTTTTCTGAGAAGATAGCTACACGTTTTGGGGATAAATTAAATGATATTATCTGAGAACATTTCCGTTTTCTGCCTGCCTCATCTCCATCTCTCTCTGTATCCTGTTGAATTTCTCTCAGTGTTTCAGACACAATTCTGAAGTTTGTCCTGCTTTACTTAGCACCTTTAATTCTTAGTTCTTTAGTCCTACATTTTGTCCCTTCTTGTGTATGTGGTATCTAGAAAGTGATGGGAAATAATTGCCTTTTTGCCATTTGCATGGACTTTTCTCATGCCCAAGTCTCCTCTGTGAGGCCAGAACTCAACCTGGAGACATCCAAGATATTCTGGTAGGTCTGAAGAGCCCAGTCCAGCAAAGCATCCAAATGTCTGAGCCTGGATGAGTTCACCATTACTAAATTAATTCCCCAGAGTTACCAGTTGTAATTTCTCTTGGGATTTTTCTAACATACAGTAATTTTCAAGCAATTTTTTTCCCCTCAAGTATAATTATTCTATCTCAGCTGGACTTCCTCTGAAGTCTCTTTGATAACTGCCCTCAGGAGTTCACTCTGAACTATTCTCTGTGTTTATGGCAGACAAATAAGAAAACACTTGGATAAATTTCACAAAAGAGTAAAACTTTAGTTAGGCTTATGATAAGGGTGGATAAGCAGCGTTGGTTGATGTGGTAAAACCTGCATTAATGCAGATTTTTAGTGTGAGTTTGATGCCTTCAGTCTAACTTTACCTTGGCAGGAGGTAAGATGTCCCCTTTTGCATTGTGTTACTCGAAAAGGATTATGACAAATCGTCCTTCACTCACTGAAGTCTCATGCAGATTTCTCTATAGCACTCCATTGTACAGATCTTCCAGGAATCTCTGCCCTGGTATCATTCCATACATAGAACTTTAACTGCACAAGGCTTTGCCTCTCCTACACTGTCCTATCTTCTTTCTTTCATCTGACAATAAAGCTGCTACAATAACAATGTATTTTATTCTGTTGTGAGTTTAAATTCTTTCTTTACCAGCTTTGATTTCAAACACAAATGCTGCCTTTTAGCCAGCACTGGTCCATGAAGAAGGCAAGTATGAAGTTTCTGTCTTATTAAAACATTGAAGTGCTAGTGGAAAATGTGGTTTGTTTTTGAGAAAGCCATAAAGTTATAATTTAGAAATTACCTGCTCAATAAGGAGGATGTTGAATATTTCTCTTCTCTCATCATCTCATATCAATTGTTATCTCTTCAATATCAATTGTTATCTCTTTTCCTGCACTTTCCATTTTATGTGCAATTATTATTCATCATAGTTATGAGGTGTGAATTATGAATTATTCATGAATTAATGAATAGCTTAAAATTTGAAATTTAACATCCAAAATGCATTAATTCTGTGTTGCTCATTTGCAGCCAGACCTCTGGATTCCGTACTGCTCTTTGTCTCCTGTTTGTCGCAGCAATGTCTTGCTGCTCTTGTCTTTACCATTTGTGTGGTTCAACACAAACAATCCCAAGAAAGGATCCTGAAGTCTTCTTAGGGAGTTCTGTATGGCTTAGCTCAGATTCGTTCTGAATAAATTTTAAAAATCAGTTATGAGAAAGAATTCATGTAACTTGACTCAACAGAATATGGGAAGTTTTGATGAGATATTCTTTTTTGAACTTATTTCAATTCACAATTTTCTCTTGGAAGAGAAAAACAATCAGCTTTTTACTGAGTTTTACCTGGTGGAAAAAATAGAAGACTCCAAGGTGATGGAATATTCATATTTTATTCAAGCACAGGCAAAATATTCAAGTCCTGCAGCCTATATTTAAGATTCCTTCATCATGTATACTAAAGCCATTTCCCTGGTTTATTTTGCCTAGACAGAATTTAGTGATGAAGATTAATTCATCCAAAAACCTAAATGTGTTTCAGGTAATTCTCCCAGCAAACCCAGCATCATTAAGATCTCCAGAGCCCTATCATTAACTACTCTTCTCATGGTGCTGAGTTTACCATTATGAACTAGCAAAATTCAGGTAGGCTGAATAAAACAAGCACATTTGCCCAATTTTGGATCAATACCTCTGGTTTTGTTCTTTAGCTCAATAGGCATTAATACTTAATCATCTTTAGACAGAAAACGCTTCTATGGCTTCGTTTGGTGTTAAGCAAAAGAACATTAATTATTGGATATAAAGCCCGTTAGATTTTCCTTGCACAGTATATTCCTGTGGGAAGACTTGGAGCAAGAGACATTATTTCAGCAGTTTTACTTTTGTGCATCCTTAGTTTTAATTGCCACAATCCACCATTTACAAACTTACATGGATCATGCCTACAGCTGAGAAGCTGTGCTTCGGCCTTCTGCACATTTACATTTATAAACTTCCCTTTCCAACTGTCTTTTGTGCAATAAGTAAATTTATTAACTCTGATGAATTTTCACTAACTTTTCGGTAAGACAGCACCAACTTTTTACAGAGAATTTTCGTAGTGGCAATTATCACAATTTCTGATTACTGTGAACTTGTATTAGCCTTTTTTTCAGTATAAAAATGAAATGAAAGCCCTAAGGGATGCACATCTAATATTCAAGATTTTATCACTTTAAGGACTTGCTACAAATTGTGTAAAAGGAAACTCTGCACCTTCTCCAGGCGCAGAGTTTTAATCATTTTTACATTTCTTTTATGAAGAGATTTTCTTTGCATCTAAAATAACCTTAAAGAGTCTCCAGATGACTTACTTTTTGCTTCCCTTTCATAACTATTTTTAATATTGTGGGGATTTTTGTTAGTGTTTTTGCTTTGTTGGGGTTTTTGTTTTTTTTAAACTCTATCAACTTTGGTTTTACAGGAACCAGGACTCCGGAGCTCCTTAAGCAGTTCCTGTGTGTTTGCACAGACAGAACCCATCAAACATTTTGTTCTACCTCCCATTTTAAGGGTTGCACAGGGGCTGTTTTGACACAAGTGCCACAAAAGCCATTTCCTTTCTCTAAGAAAGAAGCCCCAGAAGAAAATTCCTGGCTGTACCTTGTTTTGTTATTTTTGATTTGTTTTTTCACTTATTGGGAGATTAGCCAAAACCAAGAGGAATTGAAGTTACACCTTCATCCCTCCTCATCATGCCACTCAGCTTGTAGAGTGTTTGACACCTGGCTATTTCCTCATCTCTGAACATAATTTAAAACTTTATTCTTAGTTTTGCATATTACGAGCATCTACCAAGGAAACTACTAGAACTGTGATGCAGGTCGACTCACTGACACATCCTACAATGTATTTTATTACTTACACAGTCTCATGAAAAAACATTCTCTATTAGTGTATGGTAAGAAGTCATTTTAAGTATAAATGGCCTTTTTAAAGACGTAGCATCATCTTATTTTCATTGTCTGCCACACTAGTAGGAGAACAGCAGATGCTCAGGCAAGATTCAATTCACCTTAATTTGTTCAAGCTTAATTAGCAGCTGGGATACATCTGGCAAATAAACATGAAAATAGTGACAGCCTGAGTTAAAGGGAAAAAGTAAAAGGCTTTTGTTCATTAAACACATGTTCTTCGTTGTGAGCATTATGTGCTGAAGGCAAAAACATTTCTAAACTCTTTTTTTTTTTTTTTTTTGGTAAAGGATAGAACTCCTCATACCCATAGTTTCATTCCCTGTGTTCTTGGGCAGGTGAGCCAAGCAGGAGCAGTCCCCCTATGAGATGTTCCTGCACAGGTAAATGCATGTACCATCACAGCTTAAATATATGGCCTAAGCTTGTATAAACAGAAGAGAGTAGTTTCTTCAAGAATTAGGTAGGCAAAATGGACCCCTTGAGATGTAATTAGGAATTATTTACAGCCCTGAATAATGATCATGCAGTATCTTGCACAAAGCAAAATAAGCAAAGGCAATTCTGAAGAGATCCCTGCTGCCATTAAATATGTGACTAACTAGCAAAATGAGGGGCATAATGATAAGAAATGTGCAATGTCTTTGCAGTAGTCTTGGTTCCAAAGCTCCTGCCTATATAAATTCCAAAGTTGGGTATTAGTTGTTGCTGAGTAAGTGATGAAAGTAGCAGGGTTTTTTTGAAAGTGGAATTGTTGAAAACATAAGATTCCTTGTGTTAACTTCAAAGTAGGATTTTGGGCAACAATGAAGAGTAAAAGAGGGGCAAGACTAAACAGTGTTTAGGAGCATGCTAATCAGGCCAAGTAATAGCTCCCAATGTAACCCAGAACAAGGCTTTGGAGGGTGTCAGAGTGAGAAAGAGAGAGAAAGGGACTCTGTGCTATCTGTGGCTTTACTTTCCCAAATATAGCTGTATTGTATAAGGAATTTAAAAAATATTTTTTGTTTCTTATTTATGTAAAACCGACCATGCCATCTTCAGCCTACAAAAAAAAAAGTCCACTCAAAATCTTAGATTCCCACTTCCATATTCTATATTGAAGAATCCCTTGAGTTTAAGAATCTAAGAATTGAAGAATTGTATGTTTTTTGACTCACCAGGATGCAATAAATCTTACAATCAGGTCAATGCAATGCTAGTGTTCTCTTGAAAGAAAATTATAGGAACTCTGCAAAAACAGGCAAAAATATTTCCCTAAGCTGATGGCAGTGTGGTAGACGGGGCTTGACAGAACACTGAAAGGGGGAAAAATATAAGTAAAGAAAACTGCATAACTGTGGGGAAAATGGCCACAAGGGAGGTGCTGGCCACTCTTGTATTCTTCATGTTTTGTTATCTCTGTAGGAAACTCTTTCAAGATGGGTTCAGGCACTACATATCACTGTTACTCTGTCACATGGCTCTCTTATGACATTCCCATGTCCAGGAGAGCTAGGCTGAGCAAAGGTTGTGCTATTTTCTACTACATCACCCAATCAAGCACAGTCAGCATTTCTGCTGGGTTTTCTTTTTTTTTAATTTTTTCTCCCACAGCAGACTGTAAAAACCATCTGTGTTTTAGGGTATGTTTAACTTCACTTGGCGTGTAAAGACAGAATGTCTAAATGAATGGCTGAAAAGGCATCAAAGAGAAAGGAAAGAGGCAAGATTTGGTACAGGATATTTTATTAGTATTTACTGGCTCCTGGAAATTTGGTAATTGTGCTTTGCTGCAACTCCATCAATGGCAAAGGAGTCAGATATGTGATCAGCGTTCATCCAAGCATGGTGGATGAACTCTCAAGGAAGAGTTGAGAGCAGGGGTGCCATCCCTGGGCAGAACAGGGCCTGCAGTGCCTCAGGAGTGACACTGATTGTTTTTGCACTGGTGTGCCCAAGCCAGGGGAAGGAGAACCTGAGGCTCTCGTGGGAGGTCAAGTGCTGTGCCCAGCTCTGGCCCCTCAGTTTGGGAAGGACGCTTGAACACGTCCAGAGGAGGGCAGCAAGGCTGGTGAGGGGCCTGGAACACGAGCCCTGTGAGGAGCGACTGAGGGAGCTGGGGAGAAAAATTGACTTTATCTCTCTACAGCTCCCTGAAAGGTGGCTGCAGTCAGGTGGGGTCGGTCTCTTCTCCCAGGCAACAGCTGGCAGAACGAGAGGACACAGCCTTAACCCATGCCAGGGGAGATAGAGATATCAGGAAGAAGGTTTTTACAGAAGGGGTGATAAAGTACTGGAATGATCTGCCTGGGGAGGTGGTGGAGTCACCACCCCTGGATGTGGCACTTGGTGCCATTGTCTGGTTGTGGTGTTGGGGCATGGGTTGCACTCGATCTCTAAGGTCTCTTCCAAGTTAGTCACTCTGTTGAATTCTGTTGCTGAATTCTGTTCAATTCTGTCTCAAGCTGAGACTGGTCTGAAATACTCCTCAACCCATTTCCCTGACATTTATATTTATACTTTTACAAGCAGCACACACAGCTTAGAAACACACCCTCTGAACCAACACTTTCATTGCAGTGCCAGCCTGCAGATTCCACTGGCTGCTGATGGGTGTGCCTGCACACACACAGAAAAGGCTCTGCTGGGGACTGATGCTGAGTGCTCCATCCTCTTCTGATAGAAGCCACAAGCAAAGTTCTCAGCCTCTTCAGAGGTGTAGAATCAGGCCAACAGTCAACTTTGAGATATATAAGTGTTTTGTGAGTAGAGCAGATGCTTATTGATTAATTATTTATAATGGCACATTCTGGAGGATGAATACAGATAAAAACTCAGCAAAAGCTATTGAAAATGTGAATCTAGCTTTTTTATAAAGTACCTGGGGATATTTCAATTCAAGACTTCTAGAAGTAAATCTCAGTATTAAAGCCACTTCCATAAGTTTTTAATGTTAAGCTTCTTTAGCTCAACAATGAAAACATTTAACTTCACAGTTTGACAGAGAAGAGTATTAGCAAATATCATGGAAGGACTATGCCATGCCAGCAATTCATTCTCCTTAGAGAAATTATCCAGCAAAATCCTTATGATTGATGAGAGGAATTGAACCAAAATTAGCTATCTTATAAGTCATTGACATAATCACTTTTACCTTTGTTTTGCTTGAAATACCCGTGAGCACCCCATAGACATGCCAGAGTCTTTTTCCTCATCTTTTGTGTTTTGCTGTCTATAAATAGCTTGTTGTGAATGTCTGAAACTGGGTGTATGAAGCACTGATTAATTACACCCTTCTAATTTGATGTTAGTCTCAAGGATCCACTTCCACATTGGAAGTAACTAACACAAAATCCTTGAGCTTATAACAGTGACCAAAGGTGTTACAGGGGCAAGCAGGTTTTATCTGCACTCAAACTCATAGTCCTGGCATTCTAGGGCAGAGTTAAACAGCAGTGCAATTGCACAATGGCAGTGATTACATTAAGCACAGAGTCCAAGTTCTGCTTCTAGGCTGGTGATATAACAAATCACCTGGTATTGTATAGACTGTGATCAGGTTTTGCTTTGGGGGAATATGAATGTTTTAACTTAATATCACATTTTATTAGTATTGGTATTAAGTAAAGCTCATGCGCTTGGGGCATTCATTGAAAGTGAGTTCAAAAATCCTAATAAATGTAGTTGAAACAAAAATGACCTCTGAAAGTCAGTCCCACACACCTTTTCCTGTCACAAGCATTTTAGCAAATGAATTCTTTTCGTGGTTGCTGAATTGTCTAAAAGATGGGTCTCTGAATTTTTTTTCCCCAACGCTTTTCCATACAAACTCCTCTTGAGAGCAGGGAAGCACAGACACTTTTCCAGTGCATGGACTCACCTTCAATGGAACTGTGCAGGCTTAAATCAGCTAAAAATCTAATAGTTAGGGCTGCACAAAAGGAGAAGAATTAGGCTTTACCTGGGTAACAGGACTATACAACCTCCTGGGTTAGTGAGGAGAGCCAGCCTTATCAGAAAAAGTCAGTGCTCAGGAGAAGTGAAAAATAGAAGAGGCCACCTCCATCAATTTCTGGTCTGAGAAAAGCACGAGGCTGAAAGGCAAAGCAGTGAATGTCTTTAACAGCTATAGATTAGAGAGGGAAAGTGGATCTGAAAATCTGACTTTTTCACAGAGGTGTTCAATACCTATCTAGGGAGGAGATTGCAGACTCTTAAAGGGATTAAACCAATGATTACACAAAAATGGCACTTCCACTGAGAAACAGGCTTCTAGACCATGGAGGCTGCAGGAAGGGCAAGAGGAGCAAGCATTAAGAGGGCTGATGCTAAAGGGCAGCAGCTCATGGGAAGCTGAGGAGGAGGTTGGGGTTTTACACCAGCAAGAGGGACTGCTACACATGAGGAGTTTGGAATGAGGCTGGCAGCTGACAAGGCAGAGATAATGCTCAGGAGGATGTTGGCAGAAGGGTTAAAAAGTGGAAGAACTATTTGTTCCTTGGTGATAGAGATAAATTGAAAGTGTCCTGAGCCTCCCTGAAAATTGTAGCAGGTAAATTTAAGTCCTCACTTCCTGAGCTCAGTCACCAGAGAACACAGTGTGATGTATTGGTAGTGTTTGGAGCAAACAGAATAATTAGAGTAATGTACAGCCCACAGGATGGATAAATATGTGCATGACAAATGAAGACACCACTGGTTTTTAAGCACGACATCAAAAGTATGTCAACTTGCATGTAATTAAATTGCTTTCTCACTCTCTGTGTTTCATTTAGTTCCTGCAGAATGAAATACTCCTTCTTGGATCTACATCTTTGCATTATGTCATGAAGTTTATTGGATGGTAAAGTTTATAGAATGGTAAGGAAGAAATAGGAAGGAAGAGTTCTATTATTCATTCTTTTTTGTCCTACTAAGGTACTTTAAATGCCAGAGTGGAGGTGGGCTATGAATCTAATAGCCAAAGCCACTATCAGACTAGGAAAGGAATTAAGATGGGATTTGATCAAATGCCAGGTACAGTAGATGGCAAATAGAGTACAATCCATTTTGGTGATTCTGGTAGGAAATAAAAACATGCAGGTCCATAGGATTGCTCTGCTTTAAGAGGGAGAAAATGACATCTAAATACATTCATTTTGTAAATTAATTACCTTGAAATGACAATCTCCTTTCAAAAGGCATAACTCTCAGAGTTTGATCCAGGTCCCACCAATGTAAATGGAAGCTCTTTAGTGATTCTACAGATTTGGTGGCAAGGAAGTTGTTGGAAGGGACGAAAAGATCTTTTTTAAGAAAAGAAACCCCAAACACTTGGAATCAGAGTAGTTCCTAGGTTCCTGCTATGCTGCATTTTTCTCCAGCATGTGGGCACAGAAACTGTACCACTACTGTAATTTATATGAATTCAAATCCTTTTGGGGTCTGGAGCACCCTCCTTGGATAATATTTTTCAGCTGTCTCAAAGGTACAAAAGGGAACTCGGTAGGACTAAACCCAACTAAAAGCTTGTTCCAGATTTGCAAAGGCCCATGTTGGCACTTCCTGACAGGTCAACAAAAGAGCTCATTCCTTCTCTCCTCCAAAGCATGGTGCTTCTTTGGGAAGCATGTGCAGGGAGTGAATCCACACATCCTTACATGCTGGAAATGGGATGTGCTCCAGCACACAGTTATTATCATAAATAACTGAATACTCCCTTAAAAAAGTACCCTCCCCTGGTATTGCTGGTCATGAAATCACCCTGTATCTCACATGAATTGCACCAGTGCAACATTTGTTACCTTATATTTTTCCGAGACTTTTCATGTGGAAAGCTTTCCAAGTGAAAGATACAGAGCTGCCAAAATGCATTTTTAATGAAAAATTACAGTTCCAATAGGAAAAAGTCCCAACCAATCATTTTAAAACATTGTAAGGATTTTTCTTTTGGATCATTTTTAAAGAAAAATGAAGATGAAGTCTTGCACAGTTCTCCACAGCTTTGGCTCTGGGGAGAACACACTGCCTGCCAGGTAGACCTGCCCTTTTCCTTGGAAAGAGAAGATATTTTTCTCAGGGATGCCAGTGACACTGATGGCTTTCCCCTAGTCAACCAGAAGTGTGACTTGCATCCCTTTGGGGTGTAAGCAGAGACAGCTACTTGCCAAAACCAACCAAATAAATAGCATTTGTGTAGGAAATGTGCCCAGTCAGTTCCTCTGTCAATGTGTTCAGAGGCAGGGTGTTACCTAAAGAGCTGTCACAGATGTGTTGTCCAGGGAATTATGCTCATGAATGATTATGTTTGGTATTTGGAAAATATTTTTCCTCTTGAAAGCAGACACCAAGCACCAGCTGCTCTAAGCGCTGTACCCGGGTGGGAAAGGGAAGGCTTCCAACTCCAGTACACGAGTGAGGAAATCAGGGAACAGAACTGGCCTGCCTGGCTTTTTCAGGTCCTCACTGTGAACAAAAGACCATCTGCAAGGTATTTTTACTCCCTATTCTAAACTAAAATGAGGAGATAATTCTGCTTCTTTATGCCCCAAATGCTCAATAAGAAGCAATGAATTGAGAATGCAGAAACTTACATTTTAAAGCTACTAACTTAAACAGGGAAGCTTAAAAAGCAATTCTAAACCAAACTGAGGGCAATAACTAATATAAAGTTCTGATGGACTAGAAATTACCTCCATTACCTGGTCCCTCAGTTAAGCATTTCTGTATTAGCTATGTCAACTTTTGGTTTACAAGAATTAGAAGGGCTGCATTGTGCTTTACAACCTCAGCTTTTTTGAATACAGAAGAAGGTTTGACACTGAGATCTTCAGACTTCCTGTAGTTTTTCACTGGCCTAAGAGCAGAAACTGTGCCCAAAAATCTTTTTACACTGCCTGTGGACTGCTGCCAGCTGAATGCTTGGTTTAATCTCCATGCCAGTATCTGCAAAGCATCCTGATTTCAAATGGCAGGAGAGCTGCTGAGAGAGGTGACTAATTAGAGATTATGAAAGAGAGATTAGAATCCTGTGGGCCTGTCTGGAGGGCTGGATGGCCAAATGACACATCCCCTCCTGTGAGAGGGCAGGGAGTTGAGCCATACGCCCTGCAGCTTTTGTACTAAGCCTAAGGGGAAGCAGTTTTAAGCTGCTCCTGGTCACTTGTCTGCAGGGACCTCTGTATCCCTTGATTAGTACCACAATTTAAAAGGGATCAGGAATTTGCCCTCTTCCCCCGGCCTTAAGTGCCCTAACACAAACTGTCCTTGAAATGATCATAGCAATTCACCCTGCCTTTTTTCCCCCCTATTTCTTTTCTTTTCCTATGTAAGTCTGATGCCAATTACATTATCTTAACCCCTTTCAATCTGAAGTAATGAAAAGAGGAGAAATAGCAACTCTGTGGGAATATTTTAAGGGGATTCTCATCCAATATAAAGACAATAGCAGAAGATGCTAATGTGCAAATTGTGGCCAAGAGGTGAAAGAGAGAGAAAGAAGAGAAAGATAAATTACAAAAAGGTTTTACTACAGCAGAAGATAAAGAACCTCTTGCTAATCTCACACTGCTTTTACTCTGGTGTAATGAAAGGAGAGCTCCTGTGCAAAAGTTAAACACCACAGGAATAATATTTGCTACTATGCAAAACAAATACTTGTCTTCTGAGAAGAAAGAGCAAAACTAAAAGAGTGCAAGAAATAGTTTTTCATGTTTCCAAGCTGTCAAAAATTGTCCTTTGATCAATTTTATCAAAAGCTGCTGTGATTGTCTTCAGCCGGGGCTGGTTTTGAAAATATTAACTCTCCAGGGTTCTGTTCTGTTTTCCTTTAAGTCTAAAGGCAGTGTAATAAAAGGGTCATTGTAACTGGATGTAGATAAGGTTTCATAGCCTGATCCTGTGAGATGCTGGCTTTTCTCAAGGTAATGCAGTTCAAGGGTTCTTAGCAGATCTCTCAAAGCTTAGGGAACACATTTTCAAAATGTTGGTGAAATCATCCCTTTGAAGGCATTGAAATGAAATGGCTGGATTGACTTGTATTCTACCTCTGCTAGTGTTCAGCTAAGGAAAAAACCTCCTCTGGCTGATCAAGAAGAAAGGCCTGTTTCCATCCTCAATACTTTGTTTACCCATCCCAGGGAGGCTAAAATCGAACTACAACTACATACATGGGAGACAAAGATCTCCATGCCTTGTGTCCAAGGAGAGGTGAAATAGATAGTAATTTCAGCCCAGAAAAAACCCACACTGACACCAGAACACAGTGCAGGCAATGATGAAACTCTGAGTGTTTTCTGAGAGGGAACCAAAAACTGGTATTCACTTTATCATTATATAAGTCAGTATCAAATGGAATTATCCAGTGGTAGGAGTTTAGAAAACCAAAACAATGAAAGAAATTCAACAATAATAACCCTTTGTCACAATGGAACTCATTGCTGCAAAATAGAAATGTAACAGGGTTTAAAGAATATCTAGAACAAACGCCTTTATTTTAGGACTCTTAATACAAGCTGTAATTTCCTACAGCTGGGAAAGTGTATTGGAGGAACATCCACTGTGTGCTTTTCTTTTATGTCCATCAAAGCTCCAGTTGTGAGTTAGATGCACTTCTAACCCTGTACAGCCACTGTTATGGAAGCCAAGGAACATGAAATGTATTGTGGAACTTGCCTGGAATGCCTTTGCTAAAAGGAGCAGAGACAAGGATGTTAAAACCCCTCACTGACACTGAAAAGTGGGGCCATCATCACTCCTTCCTCCCCACCCAAAAATGTGTCAGTTTTGTGCCAGATTTTTATGTCTTTTCACCCTTCCCATTACAGTATTTGCTGAAACAATTTGATTGAGAAATTTCTCCAATAGCAGGGTGGGCAGGCCCTGGCACAGGTGCCCAGAGCAGCTGGGGCTGCCCCTGGATCCCTGGCAGTGCCCAAGGCCAGCTTGGACATTGGGGCTGGGAGCAGCCTGGGACAGTGGCAGGTGTCCCTGCCATGGCTGGGGTGGAATGAAATGATTTTTAAAGTCTCTTCCAACCCAAACTATTCTATGGTTCTAGGTCTTGAGTATTTATACTGAATGCTGCCAATACTCTTATGTGGTTTTCCTTGAATGTTTTTCCCTTGAATTAAAGGAGAAAAAAAAATCCATTAAATAGGTAGGGGACAACAGTTTTAAAGACTAATGAGAGATTCATAAGTCTCTTGGATTTTAATTATGAGGCTCTGTGAATGCCTGCTCTGGACACATCAGTGTTTGCAGTTTGCAGTATCTGCAGGTGGGCTGGGTCTGCCTTCAAGACAGTCCTGTAGCCCCTGCAATTTGAATCAGAGGCTAAAGTTTGGCTTTGCTGTTGGACTGACAGGTTCTGCAGCTGGATCATTGTATGGCCTTTGGCAAACCATGTCATGAGTCAGCTGAAAGTTTTGCTCCTGAATGGAAGGAGTTTAAACCCCTGTTTGTTCTTAAACCCAGTTTACACTTCCTGCCCTTTGCCACATCACGTGCACAGAAATATCTAAATCATTGGATAAAAGTGCTGCCAGGTGCAGACTTGCCAAGGATTGTGGGCACTAACCTTTTCTTGCATTCTTGGTATGGAACAAGGACCAGATCACCCAAGTTAACCACAAGGGTTCTGTCTCTGCCCCTCAAGAAGCAACTGCCTGAAAAACCCATCTTCTCTGATAATAGGACTTGTCCCAGGGTCAAAACCCTAGCAGAACAAGCTTTTCCTAAGGCGAGAAATCCTGTTGTAAATTCAAGGCCTCTTATCCATAAGATGGAAATTTGTAGATATACTGTGAAATCAAGGGGTCTCTGGCTTGTGTTTCACAGCTGAAGTAGTTGAGTGAAGGTTATTCATCCTTTGTGGAGAGAGCAGACAAAAACAGCCCCAAAGCAAATGAACTGGGATTTGACAGCCTCTGTCCAGACTGGAAAACAGATGTTCAACAGGATGTCAGGAGAGCAGGGACTGATAGTTTTATAGTTAGGAAGTGTTTGGTAGAAATTAAGTGTGGAGACCATGTCAAGGTGCTGTCAGAAGGCTCACACCTCCAAATCCATGATTTACAGAGAGTGGGTTCAAAGCAAGTCCCTGTGCTACCATGGGCAAATCTCATGATCAGAGTTCTCATGATCAGAGTTCTAGCATTCTTTCGGAGGGGGAAACCAGTCACTATAAGGAGAAACTCTTTAAAGGCATGTGGGACTTTTAGTGAAGCTGATCAATTGAGGTTTTTTAACTCGTTATTGTGCCTCATCTACAAAGCAGCGTGCTCACTGTTTGAATCAGAAACGCTCTGCTGTGTGCAGACTGGTTGAAAGTGTGCTTGGGTGAGTGCTTGGGAGCTCACACTGTCAGCTGTGGTTGACTTAAGCTGCACTGAAGTCATTCTCACACAGTTTTCAGTTAACCTACACAGCGCCGTGTGGAAATGAGAATGCTGAGAATGCTCTTCAGAGAGTGTGTCCTTGGATAAAACTTGCAGGTGGTCAAGAATAGGTTTTTGCCATAAAATCTTACATTTTTCTGTTCTCCTTTGCTAACAGGAAGCACCTGGCTCTTGGTTTCCAGTGGAAGATCCCAGCTCTTACAGAGCCCTGCAGTGCTAGCCTGAGCAGCTCAGTGAAGGCACGAGTGCAGTTACTGTGTGAAATTACACACAGTGCACAAGGTTTGCATTGGGAAGGTCATTTTTAGGAAGATCCATTTTTGGGAAGTGTGTCATGACACCTCTTCTGGGGATTGCTGCAGCCCCAAATCTGAAATCCCTTGGTTTCTTCAGGGAGCCTGAAACCTGCTCAGCACGAGGTAAATAAGATGGATGTATATGAGGGGCTGGGTGTGGTATCTTTACTGCTTCCCATGCCTCTTGCTGCACCTCCTGAAGGGTCCCTCACCAAGACAGCTTTCAGATCAAAATTTGCCACAGGGCTGCTCTGAGATTTCCTGCAAGTTCTAATCTAACCACTCTGCTCCTTACTCCCTGAACTCCTGTGAGTCTGTCACACATTTCTAAATGCTGATGTCCTCCCTGCATGGCCTGTTAGGAATCCTTACTCCCCAAGCTGGACCTAATGCTGGGTATGAGCCAGTTCAGAGCTTTCACACACTCACCACCTGACTAAAATGCATTTTTCTGCCATCTTACCTTGCAGAGTGATGCTCTTCAATATTGACATTAATACCTGCAGATTACCAATTCTATTTGAGATTAAAAACAATGGTTAAAAACTGCTTCCTAGGCTACAACAGGTTTGGTGATAAATGCCACCAGCTCTCTCTCTCTGAAGGACACCACAGAAAATAGCTGTTTGTTTTAATAATGGTAATTGTGCCTCTAATAAGCATCTTGTTTAGTAATTTGTAGAGGTTGTGTACATGCATTTCTATAAACAGGGATATTTGTTCAAGCTAAGCCTGATTAAAAAAGAAATGATGCAAGAGTTATCTGGAGGGCTGTAGGATAACAGTCTATCCTGATTCAGTATTTCCACTCGGTGGAATGAGATTGCAATTACTCCTGAGGAAAAAGTCCTTAGAGAATTAGATGAGATTAGGGGTGTCAATGATTAGGATGATGCTAATGACATATTTCCAATAGGAAATGACTCATTTAAGTCCCAAACTGAACTAGAATTTTTATAAAACACTATTGTTGACAAAATATATTATAATCCCCATTATTTACTTCTCCTTTACTTATTTTTAAAAGCTTAAAGTTTTTTCTTTGCCTAAAATCCAACGGGTTTTAGGAAATTTTATCCTCATTTGAAGACCAGTTAGTGTTAGTTACAGGATGTAATAAAAATAATACTTTGGTTCACAAATATTTTGTTCTAAAAAGTTTTTTTTGTGATTTTTTTTAATCTCAGCTCATGTAATGCTGTATTCTTTTAACAGCACCTCTCTTTTTTTTCTCAGAGTTCATGCTCCATTTGAAAGCTGTGTCTTTTTGGCTTCCCTTGGTATCTCTCACTGAGATAATTTTTTGTTGGGCACCAGAAAAAGTGCCAGGAGCCAGAAAACGTTGGGGAAAATTGCTTCAAAGGCCTGAGCCTCTTATAATTTTTCTGTTTGTGTACTTCCCTTTGGTGATGTCACTTCCAAATAACTCACTGCACCAAGGCTTCTCATAGAAGTGTGAGAGATTAGTTTTATTATCCATCAATAAGCTTGTCACAACTCTGAGGAGCACCACAGTGCAGGTATGGCTCAAACACTTGTAATGCTGCTAAAAGATTTCTCCCAGCTGAGTGTTTGTCTTCCTCTCTGCTTTCCATACATAAAATGTTGTGGGTTTGAAACCATAAAGAAACCATAAAGAAACCATAAAGAAACACTTGTCTGTAATTGCTCCATTGCAAAACTCATCACAGTAATTTGGTGAATATTTGATCATCTTTTTCATTTCTACATGGTCTTCAGCTGAATTGCTAATTTCTAATTGGATTTCAGGGATAAATATTTCTACACTCGCTGTTAATACTTGTGGAACAAACTTTGCAGGAATTTTCAGGTTTCCTGTTTGCCTGATCTCCCAGTTTTGATTGCTGGATTAGCTCTCCCCAGTGCACTGTGCTTGGCAGTTTCTGAGGAAGGAGAATTCAGCTGACACTGTCTGATTCCACAGCTTGCTGAGAGTGTCTCTAAAGCATGGTAACTGCCACCACTTTCATTAGGATTGGATGTTACACCCTGTTTTCCAGAGATTCTCAAGGGTCACCCTTTATTTGTGCTGATACCTTATTAAAATAAGTATTGTGAGAATTATAATTCAAAACTGTATGAAGTCAGTAATAAATAATCCTAATTAGTAGACAGAAATAAATTACTTTAATCTAAACTCCATGAGCACAAGAAACAGATGGGCTTAAGTGCAAATAATTCTCTTTTTTATAACAAGATATTTTTCCCTTTTTAGTATCTACCACTGCAATTCAATTTTTTATTTGCCAAACATGTTTTTCTGAATCACAATCTACTTGAGAATGCTGGTCAAATTCTCCTACAGAAGATGTGGCTCTTGTTAATTAAATTAATCTATTTTATTTGATATCTCTGCACCCAGGAATGGAAAACCCAAGTTTGTTTCCTTCCTTTATTCCTGTGGGGAAGATGAATTCTGTATATGTGAGGAAGGTTACGCCCTTTTGCACAAAACCAAGCAGTTTTTAACCAGCTCTCCCCACAGCACTGTATTCCTGGCAGGCACTTGGTGCAGCATTTCCACATCTCATTCATAAATCAAATCTATGCTCTGCTTCACTTGGTCCAAAGCGTGTTGGGCTACCAAGAATTTTCTGTGTAGCACGGAGTACTTGTGAAGCAGCTCAGATCCTTCTGCAGAGCACCAGACCGACCCCGTGCATAATTGAAATCTGCAGCGTGGCTGCAGAAATGCTCATTTTTATCTGGGAGCCCAGGCTGCCCATGTGCACACACGAACCCCAGGCTTCTCACAAACCCCGCTGCACACAGCCTGGCTACACTGTGCACAGGCACCGAGCTGCTGCTCGGCTTTTGCAGCACATTTTTTTGCTTACTGTATTTGATTTGATTATTTTTGCATTGTAAAGTTGTACACACACACCCACACAAACGCTTTTTATGTTAATAGTTTAGTCCCAGTTGGGCCCTCCTATTCCGGTTGTCAATCCACTCTGATTCATGTCAATCATCTCTTATTCCTGAATGTCCGCTGTTCCTCCTCCCACTCCCTGTCAATTCCCCTGCACACAAACCCTCTGTTCCCAAATGTTCTCTCTCCATCCCCTGTTATTCAGTCCCTATTGGTTTATGTAAGCTTTTCCCTCCCACTGTGATCCTTTATTGGTTTATACTCTGTAAACCCCTCCTTGTTCTCCTCCCCTGAGTTTCCCTCATGGGTTCATTCATCCCCTGCCCTTGCTCCTCCCTTATACAATCTGTGGCTGTAATCTGAGATCGGGGATCTCTTGTGGGAGAACTTTCAAGACAATAAACCTCTTTGGAAATCCCAGGAGAGGCTTCTCTCTCATCCTTGCTCCTGCCCTGGGTGTTTGGGTGTTCCTAGAGCGCGGCTCTGAGCCAGGACTTGGGTCCAGAGCTCTGCTCCAGGCTGGAACAGCCCTGCTGTGAGTGCTGGAGATTTCTCAGTGCTGGAACAGCCCAGCTGTGAGTGCTGGAGATTTCTCAGTGCTGGAACAGCCCTGCTGTGAGTGCTGGAGATTTCTCAGTGTTGGGCCAGCCCTTCACTGCCATCACTTGGCAGAGCCCCTGGCCAGGAGTTGTTCTTGCTGTGTCCTGGCTGAGGAGCTCAGGAGCTCTCACTGAGCCAGCCTGGTGAATCCTGCAACAGCCATACCAGACCTGAGGAAAGCTGAGACTTGCCGGGGCTCTGCCCCTTGCCCAGTGGTGCAGTCACCCAGTCCAGCTGCTGAGTCAAGTACAAATGGAATTCTGCCATCAGTTTTTCATCCTTCAAGGCAATGAGTCTTGCTGCTCTTCTCTGTGAGAGCTGGACAGCATGGGGCTCTTTGTATTCTGAGTTGTCACAAATAGCACTTAGTATGCAGTAAAAAGCTATTGATCCCTCTCCTTTAAGTCCTAAACCTCCTTGTAAATCAGTACATCTCATTGAGTGAAGCGCAGGAAAATAATAAGGAATCCTGGATCTGGCAGTTTCTCTGAAAACTTCCCAGTGCTGTTACCACATTCCCATCAGCCACAGCAAGGCTCCTGGTGTGATCCAAAGTGTTACCATGTGAAAGATTCAATTTCACCTCATGTTACATCCAAAACAAGATGATATCTCTCAGTGCTTGACTCCATTTGAACTTTCATCTGCTGGCAAACTTCAAAGAGCACAGAAACCTTTCATGGATTTGATCCCAAAGCGGGTGCCTTGGTGCCCTTGTTCTGTGGGCACAGGGAGACAGGAGGCAGATTTACACAGCCCAGTTTGGGTTTGCAGGTGCCCTGGCTGGCTTCTGAGATTTCTTGACAAATGTAGCTGAGGTTCCAGCACAGCTGCTTCTGAAGTTTTTGCTGGCTGCAAAAGAAGGTACTGCCTTTACAGATCTCTGAAGTCACAGGGAATGTCCTTCCTCCTCATCTTACTCTCTAGATTTTTCCTTTCAGACAGAGTCAGATATGCTTTAGATGCTCCAGAAAACAAAACCTTCAGACAGGGGATACCTCAGCTGCCTAACCAAACAGCCATTCAGGCTGTTATCCTTGTGACGGCACCTTGGGACCTTGCAGACTGGCTTATTTGCTCTGGGAAATCGATCCAAACACTGCTTAGCCAAGATGCAAGTTCCAGTTCTCTACTTTTTGCCCTATTTGTAGGTGAGCACACTAATCCCAGAGCAGATTACTGCAGTGGCAAAGGGCTGGTTTGATAAATGAATGTTTGGTGTTGCCGGAAATCTGTCGTTGTGGCCACTGTTATACAAGAAGAGGGCATGGAGTCATCCTTTATGCTTGAAGAGATCCCCCATGAGAAGAAAAAGGCACATTTAAGTCATCTGACCCACTCTCTCTTCCCCCATCTGCCTTCACAGTGTTGAGACTCTGAACCTGCTTTAGCTGGTGGTTTCTATTAACACTCACCTGCTGATCAACCGGGCTGGCAGGAAAAAAACAAAGCAAATGTCAGAAAACAGTAGCATGATTCTGTTCCCTGCTGGAGCTCCTCTCCAGTCTTGTCACAGAGACATGATGTGGGTTGCAGGAACCTCTCTCCTGACAGTTGTTACTTTTGGGATTAGATCGATAATTTGTCTGTACCCAGGAATTAGCAGAACAACTGCCTGCAGGAATATATTTTAGAGGTGATTTCCTATCGGTGCAGAATGCTACTGAATTTAATTCTGCTATTCAAGACACCATTTACATTTTTAATACTTAAAGCCATATGCACTGCTCACGAGAAATCCTGCAGGTATAGAGAAAACAGAAGAATACACGTTAGAGGATTAGAAATAATATGGATTGTGAAGTCTTATGTAAAACAGGAAATTGTACTTTTGAGATGTTTTGCAAAGAAATTTTGCACTTGGCAGGGTATTTAAGTTACCTGTCATTTACACCTTGAAGATCAGCAGAGAAAACCTAATAATGCTCCCACTCTTAGGAGTGATTGTCTTTGTAAAGCAGCTATCTTTGCAGCTTTATACAAGGCAAAAATGTCAGCTATGTCATCTCCAATAGCTTCCTTATGAATTGCAAGTGGCTTAATTTCAAAGGACAGAACTGAATAGCTTATTTTCTTTCTATTTCTAAAGTCTTTTCTGCTGCACTCTTAAAGAGAAAAACCAATGGCCAAATATTTTATGCTGTTCCACAGTGAATGTTAGTTGGAAAAAAAAGAAAAAAAATCAAAACTGAAGCAAACAAAAAATCCCCAAACCAAACCAAAGAAACCCCCCCCCAAAAAAAATGAGCAAAAAAACCACTTGAAAACGCTGGAAGTAAAATAAAAGACCAGAACAAATAGATATCATCATTATGTCTCAGGATATAGTGATTCCTAGGAAAGGTAGGTTCCAGTAGGAGCCACTGTGCTCAGATGGAGAGCTGGAGGCAAAGTTAGACTCAGATATTTTTCTTTCCTGGATCAGCCTTTTCTAGTTTTTAATATGACCTTCTATTTTTAAAGATATTTTGTAGTCGGTCCTTGAAAATTTTTATAAATGGCCTAGTTTAGAAGGAAGAGGATTACTACTTATCTATATTATATTTATTCCAATTTCTCCTTAAAGCATTGTTTTATGTAAATTTACCATGTCATTTAATTCCCTTCATTTATACACTTGAATTACTACATTTTTACAAATACTTATTACAATTATTTTGAACTACCAGTCTTGCATATTTCTGAGCTACAGTCTTATTTATTATATCTTTTTTCGTTCTCATTCAGTGTAGAAGCTCAAGCAAACCTGTGGAGGCAAGGACAGGTAGATGTGAGCTTGGAATGAGGCGTTGTGGTGTAATTGCCATAGAGCAGGACCTGGAACATTGGAGGAGTGATCAACCCAGGAAGAAAAATGTGCTGAAATGTCATCTTTCTCCTCTAAAAAAAACATGTGAGTGTGTGCTAGCCTTGCAGCAGGTTGGTGGAAAGCCTGGCTAGAATAATATGTTGTGGGCTAATTTAGCTCACTGCTGAGCCCTGCTGCCCAGCAGAGCTGAATAGATATATCTGCTGTCAGTCTGCACCTCTGAAAACAGCTCTGGCAAGTCACTCTCCAGCAAATGGATTTTTTCCCTGCACAGTTAATACAGTTGTGTAGAGCAACCAGGAACCCAGAAACATGAAAACACAGAGGCTGAAATCTTCCCGAGTACTGGGGTAGCAACATCCCATACCCGGCGGGTTGCCTGACAGGATGGTCTTGGCTCTGTTATGTTTGTGTGGTTTGTTATATAAAAATGCTCTTTGCCTGTGTCTGGCACGGGTTGTGGCACACCATGGTTAAATCTTTGGAGTAAAGGAGAAACTGCAGTCACTCAACAGAATCCTTCCAGTCATAAAATGGATTCGATCAGCGCATCCAGGAGACTGAGGCTTGGCTCGCAGAGGGATCAGAATCCCAGTGCAGGGAGGCTAAGTGGAAATACATGTAGAAATATTTGAGCACTGAAAACATGCTGAGAAACCCGTGACAATAAATTATCTGTTCCACTTCAGTGGTGGAAACTGATTTCAGACATACCTAGAGAGAGAAATACGAATGAGAGAATTTCAGTTCCAAGTCTATTAGGAATCAAACTTTCAGTCTGACAGCACCTGTTTGATTGTTTTCAACGATTTTTTGCCATCTGAATAATGTAATTTTTTAAGCAATTTAAATTTTCTTTGCTGAAGGGAAACCTAGAGGACATAGATTCTCCATCACAGAAGCAAATACTTTGGCTGAAGATAAGTTGATCTGTTAGAAAAGAGCCATATCCAAAGGTAGCACAACAGCTGTACTGAGTTTTTTTTCTAGCCTAATAGGGAATTGATATTTCAGCTCAGGGACAAAATACTGCATCACTTGTGTTTGAAGAAATGACTGCAGAACATTTGCTACAATTGATCATTTACTGCTCCCATTTCTGGCTTTAACACTCAAAAGTCCTAATTCCTGAATGCTGGGTTGTGTGAACAGAATGCACCCAAGTGTGAGTGGCTGTCTGCAGAACTGGGCCTTTTGCACAATGCCCCTTCTGAGTGCACTTAACATTTGAGTATAAGGAGCAGAAAAGGGGAAAATGCTTCTTGGTTCCTGTTCTATGATCTAAATGTAAAGTTTATTCACCAGGAGAACAACAAACCCTGAAATCTTGTGGCCAGGAATTCAAGTATCGCAGGTTGAAATTATAATCACTGTCTCTAATGCTCCTCTTAGAGACTGTGGGAAAGGAATGGTACATTTTCCTGCCACTACTCAGCCACTTCATCTTTGCATAGGAAGAAATTTTTTCTCTTACAAGCAATCAAGTATTTAGATTGCTCGTGTGTGTTTCCCCTGTTGATAGGAGGTGATCACAGAGGGCAAAGGTGAGCAAATGGATGTAAAACAATACTGCACAAGAAATGGTGCATGCACGAATATTATGTGCTCCATTGCACATTTGGTTATTCATTCTTTACACCAGTCCTCTGGGACAAAATCAATGAGACATTCCATGTTATGCTTCAAAGTCATCATAATTGTTTGTTTTGAAGCAACAATTTTTTTCCCTTTTGTCAACTGAGCAATTTGCTGAAGTACCCAATTTTTCAACAGGAGTCAGAAAGAGAGCCAGAAGCTTTTTAAAAATAATTTAAGAGGAGGAGGGCAGAACCCACCTGCAAAAAAACCCCCTCTGCTGATGTGCTGTGTTGTTTATTACATGGTGTTCTCCCCAAAGGGGACTCATAACGAAATAAACTCCCACATAATCCCCACAGCACATCAAAGGAACACGAGCCTTAAACATTATTTATATCTGTTCGACAACAAGGTGTGTTTGCATAATTAAAGTGCCTCAGAAGATGTGTACAGCAAGACATCCCACTGGCAATTAGCTGCTTGAGTGGTCAAGTTTCCACATACAAATTCTATGTATTACTTCTTCAGCAAGGAGCAGCACTCTACTTGACCTTTTCTGCCTTCCCAAAGGATGTTGCTGTATTATTTTTTGTACTGTGTTACCTTTATCTGAACACATGCTTTTAGTAAATGCCTGAGTCATAAGTTTAAAAATGACTAATTAGTCTGATTCTTGTCTCTGTATGAACACCCTTAAGTCCTGGCAGGGACTGCAAAGGCAGTGGTTCCAGCCATTGTACAAAGCTGGAAATGAGCTCTGGTGCTTCCCATCAGGTGTCAGAACCCTTTACAGGTCCATCCTGGATAGATGGGAATGGAGGCACACAGCAGTGATGGGATTTCCTGTGCTCAGCCAGGGAAGAAACGAGGCTTGAAAGTCAGGTAAAGGTTTGTCCAGGCTGGCCCTAAAATCCGACACTGAGGAGCTTGGAAATGACACCTCAGGTCTCCATCTCTGCAGTGTATGAAGCTAAACTCGAGGCCTCTTTGCTAATTAGGAGATTATTCAGGGATGGCTATAGTTGAAGCATATTTGAAAGTAAAAAAAAGGCAGGAAAAAAAGGCAGAAGTGCATTGTTAACATCCTTCTGTCGTAGTAAGACCCTCTGGGGATGCTACTTGGCTGCATGTAAGTGTATTTAACATAAAGCAGAGATGATTGAAAAATGTAGCTCGTAGCTCCCTGGGGCAGTTTGCCACTCACAGGATGTAGGACAGGGAGAAGCTTGGGGAGGAGGCTGCTGCAGCCCTATCCACGATGGCCCTGCAGGCAAGGGAAGCCTTGTGTGCACTCCCAGTGTCACTCAGTGATTGGATCCCTTAGCACTTGTGAAAGCCCCTTGCTTACAGCCCTTGTGGAATTATTTGGGGTGCTTTGGTAGAAAATGTTTCTTAAGATTTCATGAGGTGCATAAAGCTGCATTCTGAGCCCTGCATAAATGCAGAGGCAGGAGCTGGGAGGCCAAATTCATTAGTGGTGTTCTCTCAGGGCTCAGGGGGCTTAGCCCGTGGAGGAATTTTGCAGGGCTTCTGTAAAATAGGTAAGTATTTGACTAAAATTAGCCAAATCCTCCAGAGCCTAATGGAGCGCTTATGGGTTCTGGCAACTTAACCCAATGTTTAATTTGCACTAATCTAGCCAAGACTGCAGAAGCATGAAATACACTCTACAGAGAGAGCACTGCTCTTTGAAGTTAGTGGCTTAATTCCCATTGTCTCTGATGGGAGCAGGACTGGGGTTTATGTGGCATTTATTCCTGTTATTGTAGGCAGAAATCTTTTAAAATATGAATTAATTTGGCTTGTGTTCAGAGACATTCCAGTCTTCTGAATTTACTAAAATCTTGTTAACCTGCACTGCTGCACTTGTGAGATCCATGTGGTCTCCATGCAGATATCTCGGACTGTGAGAATGCAGATTTCACTTCTGAGGTGTGTGTAGATCTGTAACTAGCCAGCACAGAGCAGGGGAAAAGGAAAAGAAGGGAGCTAAATGATCTTTAAGGTCTCTTCCAAGCCTAAGCATCTTATCTATGAACACAGCTCTTCCAGCACAGCATTAAATCAGCCACCACAGAACCCATCTTTTTCTGTGCTCATGGGGATTCTCTAAGAACCAACAATTCCAAATAGATTTTTTTTTAAATTATTTGTGTTCACCTGGTTGTTCTGGGATGGGATGGCTGGGGGTCACTCACCCCCTGCAGGGTCCAGGGCTGGCCCAGCTGGGAGAGGGGCTGTGGCAACTGGGAAGTGCTGGTGGAGCACTCCAGAGTGCAATTCCCCAGCCAGATATAAGTGACTGTTTCAGTTTATCCTTTTGACAAGAGCAGAGGTTTCTCTATTTTAGACAATCACAAAAGGTGAGCACGTAGTGTTTAGGGGGAAGGCAGCTCAAACAGTGATCTGGGCACAGAGAAATAGGGAAAAAGGAAGAAAAGGTGTCTTTGAAATGATCCCACTTAGCTGCCAAGTAACTGCTACATGGCACAAACCCAAATTGATATGCTGCCTTCACAACACTTTGATCCACTCCTGCAGCCAGGTGCTGAGAGTGACTGTAATAACACAGGGTGTTTCAACAGAGCAGCACGTAGGGGAGCAGACAGGCAAGAGAGCAGGCAGAAAGCAGCTGTCTGCTGTGCAGGCAAGGCAGCACTTCAAAGGGAGGAAATCCTTCTAAGGAACTCATTGTCAGAAGTTACACAAGAGTTCCCAGTGATGTTAATGCCCACTGTTACTGCTCCAACCAAAAAGAGTTTTTGTCTTGGTGAGATGACTTTCCCTATGATGGGGTGACCAGCAGTCCCCCAGCCTTTTGTTTTATCCCAGTTACTTGAAAATTCCCTGCTTTTCCGGCTGATGCTCACTGCTGCTTTGACAAGTTCAAAGTTGCAGAGCCACTACCCTCATTTTGCAGGAGCAGAGACACACAAAGAGTTTATTTTAGTCATAGGAAGCACCGCAGATTCCCACACTTTTATTGTTCCCCTGAATCTGTCAGAGAGCTCAAACATCCCGCAGGACTGTATGTAAAGAAGAGGGACTGCTGTTTCCTTTCTGCATCTTCTCTCACTCTCTGCCAGTGCTGCTGAGAGCAGCCTGCTACTGAGGGGATCACGAGTGGCTTTAGATGCAATTTCCACAGGCTGTTTCCTCCAGGCTATGCTGTGACACACCGGTGTCATCCCTTCCTCCAGCAGTCTCCAGCATTTACCAGAACAGCTCTCATGTCACAGCTGCCTTTCTCATACTTAAGCTTGAAGCAAGTGGAGCAAAATCGACACAGGAAAACCCTAAAGCTCCTCTTTTTCCTCGCTCTCACTGCTCACCTGGCAGGAGAAGGGTGCTGGGGAAACGGGGAGGCAAAAATCTCACAGAGGAAAACACTTGAGAGAGGTGATAGGGGGGAAGGCTGATATATCAGCCCCACTCCCTGACTGGTACAACCACCCTTGCACCGAGAAAATTGGTTTGTATTTGATTCTGCTGAGGTAGCAAAGCAAAACAGCAAGTCAATTTGGGATAGAAGATGGAAAAAAGAGAAGTGACCTCATTTATTAACCCCATAAGAGACAGGACTCCATTAACCAAACCTGTAACCAAACCTGTAGGTGAACCAATTTACTTCCTACACACTTATCTTGATTTTTTACTCCCACCATCTGGTTCTGCACAGACTGTAAGCTCCCATGGTGTTCAGATTCCCTTGTAGCACTTCATGTGAAAATGGATAGGATCTCAGTCTGTTCCCTAAATCCTCTCAGATGATCCATGTTGGATACAAACTGTGTGGCAGGCAGTGACCATTTAGTTGTGTTTGCCTATTCTGAGGCAGTTATTGTATCTCAAAGAATTAAAAAAATTAAGTTATTCATCAAAATATATTTGAGGAGGTTATAACTACAGGAGAAACCCTTTAAGGGACAGACTGCATAAGATGATGTTGTATCCTAAATTTAAAGGCATAAAAAGAACAGAAATAAAAAGAATAACCTGCAAAATGAAAATGTCATGAATAAAAAAGGTTATTCACTAGATCATAGTTGTATCTTTAAAACATTTAATGTTTTAAACAACTTTAAATTTGTTTCATTTTTAAAACATTTAATCTTTATATCACCTTTCCCACATTGAAATATTAAGGCCTGGTATCTCTCTGACTTCTCCTCATATACATTTTAATTAAATTGGTGCAGAGTTCTATATAAAATGAGGGCAGTTGAGGGTTTCTGGTTTCAGCCTCAAAGGAATGGGATTGCTCCAGCATCAGGTTAACCCCGTGGAAGACATTCGGGTCAACCAGTCCTTAGACCTTTTCTCCTCCATTTTTATCAAAACAAAGTTTTTTTGAGATTTAGGAATAAACTTCAGAGGGAGAAAATACAACTTAGACCTGAGCCTGATCCAGTTTTAATGGCATGTCTTGCTACCCCGTGGATTTACATCCATTGAAATGGTAAATATCTCACAAAGGTTTTCTTACCTGTGCCTGAATAGAGCCACAAATCTCTGCCATTCATCTGCCCTACTTGTGTGACCTTAAGGAGTTCAAAAATATTCCTGCAAGCCCATCTATTTACAAGTAAGCCAAGTTTTCAAAATGTCTTTTAGCTCTAATTTGCTTTTATTATCTTCATCACTCTTGACAGGTACTGTGTGGCACAGCAGAGAATGAGCTCCCAGATCCATAGGCGGTGTGCAATCTCCATGGCACCTCCAGTGCTACAAAAGGACCTACAAAGCACATTTTAAGCCAGCACATGCAAGCTTTCATTGGCTTTGCATCAAGCCAGGGTTTCCAAACACGAATGTCTGGGTGATGTTATCAGCTCCAGCTCAGTCAGAACCCCAAATGCCACAGAGAATTGTTCATAACCAATTAGGTTGATGAAAAAAAAAAAATCCTCTTGTAAATTTTCTTTAAGTTAATGCAAATAATCAGTTTGGAAATCAAAATACACGTAATACTTAACCAAGTAACAGATTATATAATTCACAAGAATGAACTTCTCATAAATATCATCAGCATGCCTGGCAGCAGTTATGTTCAGAAACATGTGCTATAGATAACTTAGGTCTGAAATATCCTTGGCTGTCTCAGACTCTCTTAAAATGATGGCACAATACCCTGGAATTTGTGATGATCTTGTAGAAGTTTTCCTTAACTGGATTATCTGACAATGCCAGTGATTGTAATCAATATTGTCCCTGCTTGGTATCACCAAGAGCCACAAGAAACAGGAACAAATTCAGTGACCTCTCCTCTGCCAGCCTTGGCTACATTCTTGTGTTTCGACCTGGAAAATCAGTTACACATCAATTTGGCCTTTTCAAGGTTGGAAAACACTCTCCACCCCTGTTGTTTCCCTTCCTGCTTAGGAAGGGGGACAGCAGTTTGCTTGGAGTGAGCTTTCAAGCAGAGAAAAAAAATCTTGCTCTGTATTTTGCTAGTGAAATTACAGGGTTTGCAATCAATGAATGTCCAAAAGCTGGAAAGAAAAAGATGCCTTTGACCTATTGAAACTTCTGATGGAATGATATACATTATTTAGTGATGTGTGCAGAAATGGCACTTTGCTATTTCATTTCTTTCTGAAAATATATTAGATTCCTAAGTCTAGATTTATTTCATTATCCTATTTATCCTACTGGACCTATTAAAAGAGGATGTGATAAGAATATTTCTTTCATTCCTCAATTTCTGCAGGAAAATGATTGCATGTTCTAAACATCATGCCAAGCACATTGACATTTAACTTTTCCCAAAACTTTTAATTAAATCCTTTTTTGTAATCTGAATTTTTTTACCAAATTGTTTCAGCATGTTGCTTAAATGAGTAACAGAATTCAAGATATATCTATCACCAGTAGGCTGAGTGTATTGCTTAAGAGCCTCTTGGAGGACTTTAATTCAAATAAAACTTTTCTGAATTTTCTATTGCATAGAAATTCTCAGAAGGCATCTACTGGAGTTGCAGCAAAAGATAAATTCAGAGCTCTTCAAACTGAACCAGACAGGGTACTTGAGTTGGTCAGTGTAGAAAGCAAAAAAGATAGGAAATTGGAGGAGCACGTGTCATTTCTGAAATTATTCTCTCAAGTGCAGCTGTTCTGGAAAGGTAAACACTTCTTTGTTGGAACACAAAATGCTGGGGTTCTGCTGCCTGCCACCTGGTTTCTTGAAAAACCAAAAATCTTATTAAAGCTTTTCCATTATTAATGGTAGCCTTGGCTTTGCAAATGAAAGTGTTCTGATTAGTGAACTTTTTCACAAAACTTCTGGGAAATCCCCATGTCTTCCCCCAGATATTCTTCCCAATGCCCAGCACTTTGCAGATTTAGCATTAAGTGATCAAAGAGCAGCCCAGAGCCATTCAAGGTAATGGAATCCAAGGATTTGGGGCCAGGTGTAAAAAGATGTTCAAACAAATGATTTAAAAATTGAAAACAATAACCAGTGTAGTTAAATCTCTTGCCAATATTCTAATGTTTATTAATTTAGGCACCTGTGTCTTCTGCACCACTTTCTTTCAAAATGCTTACAAGGATATGCATAGCATATAAATTTAAAATGGATGTGATTAACTCAATACCTCCTCTAGGCTCTTAAGTGATTAGAAGAGCATTATTATTTTAATTGTTATATAGATTTCCTTCTTGTAAGTCTGCTTGTTAAATAGTTGTTTAAATTCCTAGATAGATGTCAAGGTGAAGAATTTTCATTAAACACTCACTCCACCATTTTCCATGACCTTTTTTAATGGTCTCGTAGAGGAAGAACTACAGAAAATGTTTCCTTAAAATTAGGCAAATGCAACACTCAGAAATAGTTAAGATAAATAAATGATAAGCAAGTCAACACCAGCCCTTATCAGCAGGAAAATCACTGCTCTTTTACTGATTTTACTTCAGTCCATATTTTATGCAAACTGCATTGAAGGACCATCTGAAAGAAAGGAGGGTTATAATCATTAAGAAAAATCAGCAACATAATGTGTTCTTAATCAGTTTGTGTCTTCTTTCCAAGGGCTTTGTCTGCTAGAGCAGATGTTGCACCCTACCCTTGCTTCACTTAGCTATGTGTATTATTTTAATTACCTTCTATATCTGCAAGGCAATTCCCATTATATTATTTTATTTTGCTAATGCACCTGCTTAAAGAAAGAAAACTGGAGGCAGGGCACTCACTGAGGAAAGGGTAAACTGGCAGTAATATCAGGCTTCTTGGTGTCTGTTTCAGTTTTTTTTCTACTCCCTTCACTGTGACTAAATAATAGCAACTGGAAGGAATAATTTTACAAGCGGGAGTTATCTGTTATTTTTGTTTGGCCCCAATACTGCTAATTAACAGCAGATATGAAAAGTCCTGTAAAGGTTTTGAAAATATAACAAAATCCGGTAAAACATTCCATTCTTCTTTTACAAACAGCATTCTTGTAGCACTATCAAACGAGCTGCTTTAGCCTTAAAGTCAGAGAAAAGAAGTATGAATACAGCAGAATAACAACATGATTTATCAGCATGAAGGAAATAAATGGACAGTATTAACTGTATCATTCCAGCAGTCTAGCCAGCAGCCCTAATGCCTTAACAGAATGTGTGAAGGGGAATGAAATGGCAGCATGATTACACTGATTACAGTTGTTGCAAAGATGGGAGGCTACAGTCATGCTTCAGTGGGGCTGTAATTATACTTCAAAGAAATGCTGTGTGCAGCCTGCTCCACTCTTGGAGTATCCCTGCTGCTTGTTTCCTCTTATTTGGTGCTTGGGTCCTGTAGACACTTGCTCATAGGTGTAACTCTTTGTTTCAGTACTGGGAAAAAAAATCACTTTTTATGCACATCAGTGGATTTGGGTATAAACTCTCCCAGCTCTTCTATGCTACTACAGAAGTGCTGTCAAATAATATGATTTATATCTATGATTTAATACTATTTCTAATTTCTTACTAAATAAACCTCCTGAGCTTTCATGAAATAAGGTGGTAAAGACTGAAGAGAGTATGGCTGCTCAGTATCAAACAGTTCTCTTCTCCTCCTCGCCCCCAGGTATTAGTCCTGAACAGAAGAAATCCAAACCTTTGTGATTTGTCTTTGATTAGTGCTGGCTCATGCTGCAAGCAGTACTTCAGGAAGAAAGATGGATTTGTTGCTGTTGTTTCTCGCTTCCCATTGGCAACGTGTGGCAGCGCCTAGCCTAGAGCTGGCCATTATATTTCATTTAAGAAAAGGTATTGAAAAGGAAAATACATTTTGATGTGTCTGTGTTTTGTCCATAATTCAAAGGCACTGACATTTTACAGCAGGTTTTTTTTTTCTGCTTCTCCCTTCAGATAATGATGTGACACCAAGGCAGAATGCAGAAGCAGGATGGGGTGGTGTCTGGGGGAACTGTCAAGTGCTCTGCATTCTCCTGCTTTCCTACAGATACCTGTTCCCCTGCCTGGCTGGACTCTTTTATGTGGTTTCTTACTTTGCCAGCCTGTGATTTACAGAACTTGCTCTGTATCCCACAGCTGAGCACAGCTCTGAGCACTCTGGGTGTGGACCTTCCCTAAGTGTGGCTCAGCCGCAGGCTCAAAGTGCTCTGTGGAGCAAACAGCAAATGGATGAATCATTCAAAAAATCTATTTATTTGTTCCATACCAGGCAAAATAAAACTTAAGCTCTGCTCTCCATGAGGCTGAAGTGCCACTAGGAAAAAGAACTAAGGCCCATTGCTGGCATAGAGAAAAGGATGCTGGAAATGATGCAACCAGAAAAGGGATGAAGAATTGAAAAAAAACAAAGAAAGTCCAGGATTTTGTTGTGGCTTTGAATCTTTGCAGGGACTCAGGAACCAGCAACACACTTGAGAAACAGTCAAGTCATTTCAAGGGAGAGATGGAACAACCACAGCACTGGGGTCTCTTTGGCCTCTTGGATCCATCCAGTTCTGGTACCTTCAGTAGGGCTGCAGCTCCTGCTCCCAGAACCTTGGGGCCATTTCTCTGCATGGGTGTGTGCTCATTTTTCACAGAACTGCAGGTCAGACAACGTTGTGGATTTTCAGTGTCCTCAGGCAGCAGTCAAACCAGGTTGAGCCAAACCCAACTCTCCACCTTTCTGAGAGGGGAGCTGAGAGTGGCACCACTGGAAGTTACTGTGTGCTTGTCAGACACGGTGATGTATGAAGGTAATTGCTTCTGTGTGCGTTTAATTACAGTATTGTAATTAGCAGGTTGCAAGAGCAGATGCAGAGGGTCTTTTCACAGAGCAGACTCTGATAGGCCAGGAAAACATCTCAAAAAGAAAAGGGCAGAGCAATGTCACATTGTAATGCAGCTCTTTGTGCCTGGAGAAGAGGGTTAATTAGCTGATTGCTCCACTCTTCATCTTCATTTCTTAAGGTGGAGGAAACTTGGAAGGAAGGAGATTTAATTTATCTTCATGAATTTTTAGAATTAGCAAATAGCACCAAACCTTAGTTCAACTCAGCATTGCGGCTTGGGCTTAGTGATGGGCAGGGACCAGGGCAAAAGAGAACAAAAACTCTTCAAAATCTTCATCCTCCCAGGGAAAAGGGGAGAAAGGGCTCCAATCTTCGAGCAGAGCTCACCATGGCAACCTGAGGAAGCAGGGCTGGCCAAGTTCGTGCTGCATGCAGGGACTTGGGGCTCACCTGCACCTCCCTGGCACCTCTGGACGGGCTTCTTGTCCCTGTATCCCTGGGGCTGCAGGACAAGTGCCACCAGAGCCACCAGGCTGCCAGGGGCTGGAGCTCACTCAGTCAGAGCTGTTGGACAGGGAGATTGTGCAGCTGCCCAGGGACCAGCCTCAGGAGCATTGCACACTGCATAGGATGTGCTTCAAACCCTTCACGGAATCTGCAGTCTGGTATGTTAAAAATAAGTTAGAAACGTATTTTGTTGTAAAATATTGTTAAGCATGTGCTGTTATATTGTAAAAGGGGTTAAAAGGGTACACATAAGAAAAGTACATCACCACCTCCCAGCCAAACGAGCCAGCCTAAACGAAAACTATAATGGGCCAATCAAGTGACTTAAACCTCGACACGAAATAGAAGAGTGGATTCACAATCACAGCAGCAAGGTTTGATCCCAGTGAGGCAGAAGCCTTTACTTTGGGGTTTGCAACCCTTTTTATAAGGTGTTCTGATACAGATTAACATGATTGGCCAAAGGAACCTCTCTGGTGCCATTGGTGGAACAAGAGGCAAACGCATTGAGAACATGTGTGTGACATTGTTCTGAGAACCAAAACCTATTTACAAAACACAGTCCTTGAAAGAGAAGTCTCCCAAAAGATTTTCCCTTGGGAACAGATCAGCCTCTGACAGGCTGAAAAAACTCTTTCAGGTTCAGAAAATTATGTCCACCTTAAACTTTCATGCAAATGTAAGGATCCAAACAGAAACCAATCCAGAAGGACAAAAACCAGGACAGAAAGGGGCATCTGAGCTGAGGAAGCTGTGCCACTCCATCTGGAACAGCCAGGACAGGACATGGCTGCTGAGAGGAGCCGAGCGCCGCTGCTGCAGCATCCTCGGGAACGCTCCTGCCTGGCCCTGGGCCCCTGTGCTTTGGGCCTTTTCTTTTTACAGTAAATGCTGAAATCACTCTTGGTACTGGGAGTCTGGTCCCGTTTTTACCATGGTACCTGTGGGACAGAGAACACATGCTGCTCCTGTCACAAAGCACATCAAACTTACCCCTTGTAGTTTAGGGATTATTTCTTCTGCTTTAAATACACAAAAAGCATCAAAATAACTGTTTTGTTTCGTGTTAAGAAACTTCACATCTTATTGTGGCTTTTAACTCATATTATCCCACTGAAGTATTAGGTCCTGGCAGTCATACTTATTAAAGTTGTCTCCTAGAGGGATAGAAGGGCATCGTCTCTCTAAATGTGCTTGCAGGAGTCAGTACAAATTGCACATTTAATTATTGTGTACTTAAAATCTGATAATCATAGAAAATCAAATACACAGCCTGGTTGATTTAGAAAGTATTTTTAATAGGGCACTATTAAATTATAGAATTAAACATTATTAGATATATTTATTCATGAGAGATAATTTGATATGTAACAAAATAAGCCAATACATGGTGTAACCTCTTGCAGTCTAATTTTCATGGATGAGCTCTTGCATATTTAATATCCTTTGAGGATATATTTTAACCTAGACTAATTACTGCTTTCCTCTTATTTCTGTTCAGTTTGACATCGACATTTGGCTAAAATAATGTAATATTGTTATTATGGAGCAAATTAAGTAAATCTGGCTTATTTAATTTAGAGCCATTGTTGATACTGCAAATGGGCTGATGTAGGTTATGACAACAAACAAAACCCAGCTAAATTCTCTACACTGAACCCATACTCCCACTGCAACGAGAACACCATCAGGAATATTTTCTCATCTACAGAGCTGTCCTATAATATCTGTTTCTAATCTCATCGTGGCAAAGTTATAAAGAGGAGTAAAGTAAGAAATTAATGGTGATATAAGTTATTCTTACTGTATTAAGACAATTTAGCTTAAAAGCCTATCAGGCTAGCTGGGGACCTGGTCAGAAACTTTCCATAGACAGAACACCTGAGCACAGAGATTTTGTACTTGAAAGTAGGTTAATTAATTAATTGAGAACTCATGTCATGGCTTTGATATATACATTAATTTTGTGTTGGAGAAAAATTTTAATTAGATGTTTTAATTTTGTTCTTGGTGACATCTTAATAAAATGCACTGATGGGTCAGGTTATGTGTTTGTACATTTTGGGACAATGCCAGCAGTGTCAGCTGGCTTTAGCAGATCAGCTTTGCTTTGCTTGGTTCATCAGCCAAACATCTTGCTACATTTTGTTTTCTTTGATCCATCAATTTTTAATGTGCTAAAGTTTTAATAAGTCTGTCTTGTGTGAAATTTGCAATAAATGTCTTGTATGAAGTTACAATAAAAGCTGTGGGGTGAAAGTTTTTCTAGATGAGTAGTGGAATAAAATAGTTCATCTCTGTCCTGAGTCAGTATTGATTAGTAAAAACTGAAATTCTCAGTGTCTTTTGGGAGGCTAAAGTCCCTGTCTACATGCTGCTCCAACTAAAAGCAGTAATGATTTTGACTACACAAAGATCCTTTATGTTTTTCAGCCTTTTTTTTTTCACCTGTAAATCAACTAAACTTCAAAATAAGAAAGCCTTTCTTCACTGAAAAGGAAAAAAATATTTTTTAAAAAATTCTTTTTTAAAAACCTCGTGTGTTGGATACATAACTATCTCCTCATTACCATCAGCAGTTGCATAAATCAGCTTCATAAGTCAAAGTGAAGAATCCTTCCCCAATCCCATAACCTTCTGGCTGAGGAGGAGACTTTCTGCTCACCCCTCTGCAGAGGAGGGGGCTGAGCCTTCAGTGCTTCTCAGGCAGGAGCAGCTCCATGTGAACCCAGCTGGCTCAGAGCTGTGCACTGATACCAACACCGAATCATTTTTCCCCTCTATCAGCTATGGAGAAAGCAAAATTGCTTCTAATCAAAAGGACGGCCCTCCCTCTGCAATTGTTTGCTCAAGTATTTTTCTTACTGGTCTGCTTGATGGGCAAATGTGCAAGGAAATGGAAAATATAATCTTTCAACATGAAAGAATGCCAATGCACTGTGAAGAACTGTTTCTAGCTCAATTCTCCTCTCATGTGGATTTACACTGCTGCTAATTGGCTAAAATTGGCTACCAGGTTGGCTTCCAATCTGTTTGATGATGCATGTCCTGGTGTCTGGGAACACCCAGCAACATGCCAGGGGCAGGATTTACTAAACCAAAGGGTTCTCTGTGACTAAATTAAATCACATATTAGCAGCACATCAAAGTTTTAGAGACTTTGGATGGCTCTGTTTTGGTTCCCTGCAGCCTTGTCCAAAGTGCACCCACTGCTGCTTCCCAGAACATCTAAACTGGTGAGGCTGGGTGGAGTCTGGAGCAGCCTGGGAGTGGTAGATGTCCCTGCCCATGGCAGAGTGATCTTTAATGCTTCCTCCAACTCAAACCATCCTGTGATTCCATGGTTCTGTACACATTTCATGCAGTGGGCATCTTTCGGGACCATATAATCAGGCACTAAAGACAAAGACCCAAAGAATATTACACCTAAGTTTGCTGATATCTTGCACAAAGCATCATCAAAATATGGGAATGTTTGGTAACCTTTTCTTGTGGGTACTTGGCACCTGGGTTTATGAATTAGTGCTCTTAGCAAGCAGTTTTCTCTCTTATCTACTAAAAATAACAACATGAACTCTAAGAGGTTGTCAACGTATTACTTCCCAAGGGAGAATTTTGCTCTTCTTTCTCATTTATCTAGGCATGTGTAGAGGCTTTTGACCCATTTAGCATAGATAAATGACCCATGATGTGAAATTTCCCAACAGTTTAATAATGCATTTAACTCAAAGTGACACTTGCTTGCAGCTGCCTTAAAGCAGTTTCCAGGCTATATATGTCTCTTTGAAATGATGTATGACAAGTAGGAAAGCTTCCTTGATAGAACCCCAAATCCCATGGGCAAGTAACAAGAAAATCCTTTTTAGATTGCCAGCAGCAAATTTATACTTCACAAGTCTTTATTTAATTTTATCTGTTTTTCAATATAATTTATGGTTATGACCATTAGTCTAAAGCTCACAGTAACTTCTACGCAAATTATTTTTTTCTTCACTGTAATGCATTGTAAAGGCTTTTATTGATTCTGTTTTTTCCCCAGCATACCAGAAGGAAACTCCTTGTCTTACACTGAAAATGTTTTTTTAATCCTTACAGTAACTTAGCTGTATCAAAATTCTTTTACTTCTGAACCCTGGGTAGTAAAACAGAAAAGTACAGCCTGTGTATGTTTAAAATCAGAAGCTTTCCTAAGAAAACTCCCTTACGTGTTTGCAAATGCGAGTCTGAATGATAGCTCTTAATTTTGCTTGCATAGCTTTAAAGCAGTTGGTGTTGAGTGTGTGGAAAGATTTTTATTAAATCTGCTTCTGGTTTAGTGAGCAATTTCCCATGATACATGTCATATTAAAAGCAAGAAAGATTTAAGAAAGCAAGAAATTAGCATTAGACTTGAGGAGACAAACACTTCTAAGTAGACAATCAAATTTATTATTTAATCACATTTATTTCCAGTATTAAAATGGAAGTCAAGTAAGTGAAGCTGGATCCTGTAGGGTCCTGAATCTTTTAGCACAGATAAATGGGGTGGGTTACCAAAGTCTGCAAACAGAAAACATGGATACTAATGAGAAAAAAAACACAAAATCAAAACCCAAACAAACCCAGAAAAATAAACTTGAAAGAGTCCTGTTCAGAAGGAAAGGTTAATGTGGGCAGAGGAAGAAGAGAAAGAAAGCAAGCAGCTGATTAGAAGAGAAACACAGAGTTCACAGGATGTTTGTGACTCGGACTCTGATCATTTTTCAGCTCTGTTTCTCCCTTTGGCCTCCAGCTTTCACCCCTCTTGCGTTGCTCATCCTTGGTGACATTCCCCTCACTTTCCTTCCCTTGCAGGGTCCCCAGGCTCACCCAGGCCCAGCCAGTTTTAGAACTGTTTGTACAGCACGTGGAGAATTTGGCTCTGGCCCAGTTTATGAAATCCCTGGTCCCAGGTATGAAATCAGGGGATGTGGAATTTTACTCCAGCTGCTCCAAATGAGCCTGGAAAATGCCAGAGGAGCAATGTTCCAGAAAAGAGCTGCTGCACAAAGGTTGTGCTGCCTCTTGCTGCTCGCCAGCTCAGAGCAGTTTAAGCCCATCTCCTCTGCTCCATTTCAGTGCAAAGAAGCCAGATTAAACCACAGAGGGCCTTTGATCTGGGTCTAAACATGGCTGATGTTGGAGCTCTCTGGGGAGCAGCTTGCCGAAGTTTATCACAGGAGGGTGGCACAGGGAGGGGTGTGAGGGGCTGTGCCCCTCCCAGCACCAGCAGAGTAACTGGGTACAAACTGCAGGAGTGAATTCACACATCTAAACAAAGTTCAATGTCTGTGCCCCTTGGCCTGCAGAAAGGGAGGGGCATTCCAGGCAGGAATTCTCTCACCTCAGTGCTGGCTGGCTGTGTTTAGATGAGGTGAACCAGAAGGGTCTTCTCTTTAGCTGGTGACTACAAGACTGCTGCTGTTAGATGTGTCTGTGTCAGTCAGTGACCTTTCCACCACCTAGAAAAGCAGGGAATTCCTCCTTAAAACATCCGACCTCTAAAGTGTAAAGAAACCCTACTCCATTGCTGATGTGGGTGTGTAGTGGTTCCTTCTTCACCAAAAAAACCAAATATCCATTAATGCAAATCCAGCACAGAGTGTTTTGTTCATAGAATCAGAGAATGTCCTGCATTGGAAGGGACCCACGGGGATCATTGACCCAGCTCCTGTCCCTGCCCAGACCCCAGCAATCCCCCTGAGCATCCCTGGGAGTGTCCAAAGGCTCCTGGAGCTCTGGCAGCCTCGGGGCCATTTCCTGGGGATCCTGGGCAGTGCCAGCCCCTCTGGGGAAAAAAAGAACCTTTCCCTGATCTCCAACCTTTAATTCCCCTATTCAGAGACTAGGGAAAGGGAAATATTCCCTATTCAGGGAACAAGATAGCACTTGGGAGTCTTATAGCCAAAACCCCTTTCATTTGTCAACACAAAGCACACGTGGACTGGGAGAGGCTTGCAGAGGCTTCCAGCCCAGCCAAGGTCCCTGTCACCACCACCGGCAGCAGTTCCCAGCTCCCTGAGCTCGACTGTGGAAGTTGACTGCATCGAGCCTCACCTTTGATGCAGAGCCATTCTTCCTCGCTGGGAATGAGAGCAGCTTTTACAGCGTAAGCTTGGGGAAGCTGCTGAAAGGGTGAAGCTGCCGACTACCCTGTACAAAGATAAGCACAAGAAACAGCAGAAGTGAGGCAGGGAGCCTATTTCAAAGCTAATGAAGAAGGCACAGGGTCTAAGGGAAGGAGGAAATGCTTGCAGGAGTTTGGGCTCGTGTGAACTTGGCGAGATCAATTTGCTGCTGAACCATTTGAACCGAGCGCCAGAGTTCATTTGGAGAGAGGCACACAAACCAGAGCTGGCCCAGCGAGCGCCTCAGATCGCCGTGACCCGAGGGGCTCCGAGGCTGCTCCCGCTGCGCGCAGCCCCGCTCGGCGCCGCTCTGAAACCTCCTCCAGACACAAACTCATTGCAAACAGCTCCTTCGCTCTCAAAGGAGGCACATGCCAACTCGTCTGCCTTTTTAAATGCAGGAAAAAAAAGTGATATTTGCGCTTTAGCTTCCTCTTCGTAACTACAGATACCGGATTTATAAATATGAATTGATTTGAAGGACGTTTTTACAACATTTCTCACCAATAATATCTGGTTTTAAATATTTGTGCCTACACACTTCCCCCAAATAAATAAAATCAACCCTCCCAAAGAATATTTTTGCAAGCTGCTTCTCTAAAGTGCAAGTTTATTTGATTTAAGCTTCTTTGCCCATCATTCTTAATGAATAATTATTCAGTATTTCAAACTGGAACAGATAGCTTCATTTAGTATGATTAATGCTGATGTGCCACATCATTTACATAATTACAAAATATAATAAAATAAATTCCAAATGTGAATCTTTGTAAATTGTGTTACTAAAGGCCTGAAAAAAGACATTACATTTTAAAGTTATCTCAAGACACAGTTATAAAATTCTGTGACTAAAATTGAAAGGTAAAATTATTTTTCATCAGCATGCATTACAAGATGCTGCCAAAATAAAAGTTATATCTCTGAGACAGGGAGAAGTAATATACTGAAAGTATGTGCCTGCTGAAAAGAGATATTCTTTCCCTATTTTTAAAGATTTGGAGCTCCTTTTAGTGAAAATTAGCTGAAATTCTTCATGGAAACAGCATTTGGCCTTTTAGGCTATATAGAGTGTTTTTTATTTATTTAAAGCTTTAACAAACTTCATTTATTTTGCAGATTTTTGGGTGGTTTTCACTGCTTTTAGGAGAAGTCTCACTGTCTGTTCTTCAAGGCAGCTACTTCCACAGACTAACGAAGGCACAGTAGACAAATGCAGCCCTCTGTGGGGTTTACATTTAATAGCCCTTTTCTGAATGTATTGTTCTGATTTTGGATAAGGGATACCCCATCAGAGAGTCTGGTACCCAGAGTAACTTCCTGCATCTTGCCTTAAAGGAGCTGCATTGGGAACAGGTGATACTGCTCATACCTACAAATAAATCAGAGCTAACAGCTTTTATTAGGACTGTCAGGGAAAAAAAAAAGGCTGAAGAAATACTGTCTGAACAATCAAAGCATTGAAGAAATTCTGTGTTCCTGAGGCTGCTCATTGGGATTTTGCTTAGACAGGTCCTGAAATCTATACAGTCATTTAGGCAGTAATTAGCCAATATTTTTTTATAAGGAAGTAGTAAAAAGGACCTCAAATGTGAGGGGGTTCATCAGTGAACAAGTGAATTAATGGTCATGGCAAAGAGAGAGCAAAAGCAAGCCCAGTTCTGGGAAGGTTTGGATATGTGCAGGTAGGTAATAAATGTAAGCAGAATGCAGCTGATTTATTCCTGCCTTGAAAAATGACTCAGTGTCCTTTCACCCCAGCTCTGGTGCCAGTCAGATCACGGGGAACCTTTTATATCTCTTTCTGTAGATGAAGTGACATCTCCAGATGGTCAATTTGCCCTTTCCAGTACCATTTAAAGATACAACATTTTTTTGGCTTGCCAACATCTAGACCTCCATAGATCCACTCAGTCTCCTGCAATAAAGAAATATTTGATTTTTCCGAGTGAGTCTGTCTGAGTTAATTAGCTGAAATGCTTCCTTGGTTAGCATGTTGAAGAATTCACAGAGGCAATTGGTGTTTGTACTTATGTGACCTTGCACAGGGAGGGGGACTCTGTTACACTCTGGCAGGGCTCATACACATTCCCAATCATTGCACCTAAAGTGTAAGGGATTATTCCAGGCTGCTTTAAACTGAAGCATGTGGCAAACAAAGTAGGTTCATGCACAGGCTGGTGGATAAGGTTCCATATGCTATTTAGAAAAGAAGATATAGAAGGATATACAAGACAGAGCTGACTGAATTGCAGTGGGAGGGGAGAGAGTGAAAGTTGAAATGTGTCTAAATCTGCCTCGGGGTTTGAATACTTTCTCTCCTGAAAGTGAAATAGCACCATGGATGCCCACAAGGGCTCAGGACAGTGTATTTATCTCCTAGCAGAGTAAGAGCTTCCTAACACCCATCTTTCAAGAGGATAATTTATTAAGAAGGGACTGGGTATGGATCCTGAGTCTGCAGCAATTCTCCTTCCTCTGGAGGAGGAAAACAAGCACCCAATATTCCGAAGAGTTGTGTTTGTAGCCTCTGAGCAGCACCTTTGTGGCTGGCTGAGTGTGGCAGGGGAGGTGCAAGCACTGCCAAGAGATTTGTCAAGGTGGAACTTGCACAGATTTTTGGCGGTCAGACAGACAAAAGCCCATGGAGATGGGGTCCTCTCAATGCTGCATTGGCTCAGAACAGGTTAACGAGGAGGACTAATTAAGACTGTCTTGCTACAGGCATCAAGCCTGGTGAGAGTTTAGCTCAGCTGCCTGCTGAAAAGGAGGACAAAGGAAAAATCCTCATAATAGCCGGGGACTGGAAACAGCTGGATGGTTCCCCAAGCCTCCTGTCAGATGGCTGAGCTCTGGGGAGACAGGCTAAATAACCATAAAATAGGAACTGGGCCTTGGGACTAGTCCTTTAAAAATACTTGCTGAATTACTGTATCTTTAACTTGTTCATTTATTTGTTTTATTCTTAACTTTTCATTCTGATTGCTCAGGAGAAGTGTGTGGGATGGAAGGCCAGGATATCCTTGTGCTGGACAGTGGTAGTTGGTCACAGGAGGCTCTCAGGGCAGAGATTCCAGTGGGCTCCAGTGGGATGGAAACACAAAAGCAGGCTGCTCCTTTTGTGTCAATCTTCCCACAAACATAAAATAGAACAATATTCATGGTACTGTTGGTTTTCAAATTACAATGCCTTAAAAAAAAAGCCAAAATAAAATGGTACTGTTTAAAAAAAACAACAAACTCTCCAGAATGGGAATAAGAGAAAAAGATGTGCCTTGGATGGCTTAAAAGACAACTTTGAAATGTCATTTTTCAGCTCTTAAATATATCTATAACTGTTCAATATGGGGGATGCAAGAGATCTTGAGCTGATTTTAAAAGCAACAGTAATGAAAAGCCTCGAAATAGGAGTATCTTTATATACATATTTTTCATCAAAGTCTGCTGACATAAAGCTTGCAGACTGTTCATCAGTGATTATGAGATTTAGTGCACACAAGCTGAAAAATAGTAGCTTACCTGTAGACCTCATCTTTGGTGGAAAAATGAGTGTGATTGTGATGAATGTGTGTGGGTTTCTAAACCAACAAAACTCGAACAGAATGATGATGCCAGGATGAAGTTAAGTGATGAGCTCCGTGCCCTTTTCTCCTCTACTGAATGCTGTTAATGACTTGAATTCAGCACTGACAAAAGGCGAGATGGGGAGAAACTCTTGTGTGAAAAAATGGGAATGAAAACAAGGAAAACACTTTGGAGTCCATAGCGGTTTATTGTCAGCTTTGACCAGTCCTTCAGATCACCTGCAAACTGTGGAGTGCTGAGAGCTCCAGCACAGCCCTTTCTGTGTCCCCAGGGCTTAGACAGGGGACTCAGCAGCTCTGCCACTGATGTGTGGAGTCACTCTGCACCTCCCCTGGCACTAGTGATGCCTGGAAGAGCTGGAACAGAGGCCAGATGGAGTTAAGGAGAATAAAGGATATTTATTGAGGTTTTCAAAGGCCATACCTGGGCAGCAGCAGTGTTACAAATCTGAGCTCTGCCTGGATGGCCCCAAAATGGAGGCAAAGGGAGCGAGGCCCAGTCCTGAGATCTCATGTTTTATATGTTTGGGTCCATTTGCACACAGGAGTTTCACTTGCCTGCCCTCTTCCTTCCACGTTGTTTTTACTTCGAGCATGAAGTTTGGAAAAAATGTCCTTGAGTCCCCAGTAGGAGTAGGATTGTTGTGTCTTCGTCACCCTGTGAAAGGATCTCAGTAACCCTGAACAAAAACCACACACTAATGCAGACTAGAAAACCCCAAAGCCCAAGGCATCACTGGCAGCACCACTCCTGCCCCAGCTCAGCCCCTCCATGGACACGAGTGTGGGCATCACCCACCTGCTTCCAGGCAGGACATCAGCATCATCCCACCTGCCTTTTGGCACTTCCTGTTTTGGGGGAGTCCTCAAAGTTTCTCCTGATTGTCTTGCAAGAAAAGTAAGCATTTCTGCTGAAGCTGAGAGCCTGTCTGGGTGAAATCCTCTTTTATGTTGTACTCTTGAGAACTGTCTTCTTGCTCAACATTGCATTTTCTGAAAAAAAACAACCCAACAACCAGATGATATCAAAAAGTCACTTATTTTTCCTCTTGTGCTTTTCAAACCTAGTCACATGAATGCCAGTGACCTGATAATTAAGCTACATTATTTTAAAGAGGAATGTGCAGTGTAAACAAGTGAAAGTAAAAAACCTTATTATTGAGAAAATATCCTAAAACTTCCAAGTTCAAAGTGATCTGCAGACCCCACTGCTCTCTTTACTCATATCCCCAAACTGGGAAAGCAAGCACAAGCTCCAGTGACATCTAAAATGTAAAGGCCACAATGTAATCTTTAAGAGGCAGGATGTCAAACACCATTAAGGCAGTTTAAACCCTCACAAATTTTGTAAAAGTGTTTTTATTTAGCACAGGTATTTTTAGATTGAGCAGGCCCAAAAGGTATGGAGAGTTCCTAATTGGACATTTGCCTGCACAAACAATTAACTAAACTAAATGGGGATTAAGCCTTTGAGATTGAATTATGAGGATGGAGATCAAACCTCCACAGGCAACTTAAAATCCACCAATTATTTAAGGAGTTTAATTAAGAGCAGATCTTTCTGTAGGCTGATTTAAAAGGACATAACATAACATTTGTAGCCAATAAAATCTAAGGAATAAAAGACTACTTTTTTCATTTTTTTTTCCCATTTATTTCCACCATAAAATATAAGCTGTAAACTCTGAGGAACATCTGAAGATATTTCACAAGTAGCACCATCTGTCTTGGCAGACTCTGCAGCCTGTGGGTGGCACAGTTACTTGCTTATGGATCCATGGCATCATTTGCTTACTCTGCCGGATGGGGTTGCCCCTTCCTTGTTTGGCACGACTTCAGCAGCTCTGTTCTGCCTCCATAAACCAATTCTCTTCCTTTATGTGGCTGCTCTGTGCACCTGGATAAAGTAGCTGGCAATTTGCTTAACGAATGCTTACCCATAAAAGCAAGTCTCTTGGGCCTCATAAAGAGAATACTTCTTGCATGCAGATATTTGCCTGTGTAAATCTCTGCAAGTTTTGAAAGTTTATTCACTTATGTTGCCTTTTTAAGTACATCAGGATTATAACTGGCACCAATACAGAAAGGTGTTTCTTTTCATCCTGTGGAGAAACTTCTGCCTGACCATGTCCAT
The DNA here is from genome assembly GCA_013399455.1 of Anthoscopus minutus. NCBI lineage: Eukaryota > Metazoa > Chordata > Aves > Passeriformes > Paridae > Anthoscopus > Anthoscopus minutus. The sequence continues at coordinate 540,062 of VWYI01047349.1, forward strand.
GTGTTTGATACTAAGCTCTAATCTGGACCAGGTTTTTCATTATTAAGTTACCAAATATTTAATCAGTCCAAAGACTTGAGACAGGCTCAGCTCTGCTGACTGCAGTGATGCTTGTCTGTAGCAGAAAGATTTGGGGCTGAGACACCACTCGGGAGGAAAAGAATTCGAGCAAAGAAGAAATGGATGTCTTAGCAAGAAACAAGTACTGTAAGAGATGCAATTCTTACACAGTTCACTTGTTTGCCAAACCACCCAATTCTCAATGTGGCTTCTTGCTTCTGTGTGTTGTTTCTGTATAGTCATGAGTCACTTGGCAGCAAAGTTTTGAGCTGTTTCTGTTGGCTTTAGGAAACAGCCCAGACCTGACAGCATCATCTGTGTATTGATCTGCATATTGAGGAAAATAGAAAAGATCTGATGGCACTGTTTTACAGATAAACAGCAAAGGAGCGTTTCCAGGCTGCCTGCCTTTTCCTACTGAGGATCAGAAAATAATAAACAAGGGAGAGCAGGGGTACAGTGCTTCATTAACAGACCTCCATTTCAGCTGGCTTCCATGGGATGTGGGAGCACACATTTTAATTCTGAGTCCAGAAAACCTAGCAGTTCTTCTATTGCAGGGATTAGAGCTCAAGAAAAGCATAACTTTACTGTTTATTAGAAGGATAACCAGTAGCAATATTGGCAGCAACTAAACCAATGGGGGTGTACCTTCGATATAATAAATATGTGCCAGTTCAACCTAGGAATAACCCCAAATTCTCATATTATCTAACATTAGAAAACTGCTGCATTTATTAGGAAATTCCTATTTATTGCTTGCTCATAATATGAGGTAATTTTCCTAACTTTTTCTGAAAGAAAGGCAGCTTTTTGATATCTTAGTGACATTTTCCACAAGACTGAGTGAGCTTGTGCATCGCATGCACCTGCAGAAGTCTCAGATGATTTGTGATAAGGCAAGTTATGTTATTGAATTTTTATGTCTTAATTTTTAGGGCATTTGTTTTTCTCTGTGGACAGATTATGTTCATTATATCTCTCACCTTGTGTCTTCTAATCTGAAAGAAAGGACTTCTATTGGCTGTGTATTACTCCCAATTTCAGCATTAAACACTCCTGAAGTTTCAGCATTTCTCTGTTGAGCAAAAGAAGAAAAAGAGCTATTTTTTTCTGTATTTAGGTGTATTTAATCTGTATTCAATATATGTAGATAGCTAGAAATAGTGGTAGAAGTTGCTCTTTACCACAGCAGAACCCTGCTTTAATTGTTGCCTTTCTCTACATTGAACTAATAAAGCAAACCAAAGAGATTTTATTCCTTGCCAATACTTGGTGCTTAGGATTTTTGTAAATTTTTTTAACAGGGAAAATTTTGAATCTTGCAATGGCAACTGTTTGCTTTTGCTCCTGAGGTTAGAAGAGAGTTAGTGCTTTTCTCAGGAGTACTTTCAGTCAGTCCTAGTAAATATTCCTCAAGGATGATCTCAATGAGAAGTTGCAATGATCTCTCTTTGTCAAACTCCAAGAGATCCAAGTTCACAGCTGCACCCTAAGGGAAGGCAGAGTGAATAAAATCCCCCTCAACCATCTGGGTTACCCACATTGACACATGGCTGATAATTTTGGGAGATAAATTAAGATTTTCTCCCAGTCACTCTAAGAGCAGCACTACCACATTATTGTCTCACAGAGCTTTGTACCTCTGTTGAGATATGAACAGCAATTCACATGGCAATGACATGCCCTCTCCTCTCTGCTACTTGAGATATTATTTCTTTATCCAGCCAAGCAGAGTTTCTCCTCCACTGGCTGATGCCTGCCCAAGCTCGGATCCGGCAGCAGCCCAAGATTCCGGCTCCACTTTCCAGATATTTCCCCTGCAAAGGAATTGGCAGAGAATGGGCATAGAATTGGCTCCACACCACTGCTTACTAATGATCAGAAGAGCTGGCCAGGCATGAAGAGGGATGTCAGCTGCAATCATTTATTCCCTTCCCCTGAGCAGCAGAGCAGCCTGGCTGGGACACACGAGGTGTCCCCAGGCTCCTGGAGGAGCAGCAGCTCCCTGAGCCCCCTGGCCCGGGGCTGTGCCTGCAGGCATGGTCCAGCATGGTCTGAACCACAGACACTTTGATCTGCTGCTTTATATGCAGCATTGACATTCCTTTCATTGCACACACAGCGCTCATCAGGCATTTGAATCTGGATAATGAGAAGAATGCATAATCCAATTGCAGCTGTTCATTTTATTTTCTCTCATGGCTGACACATTGCTCCAGTTATTCCCCAAGATTATCTGATTAGCACCACGATTCTGCTTTTCCAGGGGAGGAGCCTAGCAGGAATGGGCAATTGAAAGGATATAACTTTATTTGGTTTTTTATTTTATTTTTATTGTTTTATGCACTGCCTTTAAAAGAAATGTAAATATTTGCCACCTCAGAATGGGAGGAAACAGGTATGGCACTTGCCTCACTACTGTTTCATTTGCAATTCAAATGATAATAAAAAAAAGAGAGGTTGTGCTAAACCAAGCCCCAGCTACTTTAAGGATTCATTTAAATTTACCAGAAATTTACCCTGACACCAGCATCCGCTGGGTCTTTAAAATTTGTCCTGCCAAAGTTAAGATACTGGCTTCTTTTAAACTCAAATTCTGCTGCCAGTGTAATTAAATAAGGTGAATTATTCCACCCTGATGTTGCTAGTCTTACAACCCCTCATTGAGGGTGTTTATAAAGTATAGGGCCCTTTGTTGTAAAGCATCAAAAGCTGGCCAAGTGTTTCATTCTCACCATGCCAGGTATTTACTGGCTACTGTAAATGGCTTGTAAAAGATATGGAATGAATTTGGAGTGGTTTAGGGGACATTCACATCTCTCTTGCTTAGGAATTTGAGAAAACAAAGAGATGCTGTCTCAATTGTTTCATTCACAGCACATATTAAGAAGCACCTTTCATGAAAATATACATCATTAACCACACAGACCATGTCAAGCTCAGTCAAACAAAATAGGTAATGCAGCTGTAAAAGGCTTAGCCTGAATTAAAAAATAAATCAAAGGAATATTTATTAGAACACATTCTAGTAATATTCATCTTATTCTTCCTGCTGTTCTTTTGCCAGCTGGCTAACACTGATACAAAACTGGACCCAATCTGGATTTTTTTTCCTCTTGACTACTTTTCTTTCCCAGCTGTCCACTGAATAGTCAACGAGTCTTTTTCTCATGTCTCTAAATTCTCCCACTAGTGAAAAATATACTCTGTGAACTGTACATCTCTAGAGTGCCAATTCTTTCTGAACACAGTGGAAGGCATCAGAAGAGGAAATTTGTCTTGAATACTTTAAACTCTCAACTCTCCCCAAGGAATCCCTGAATTAGTGCTGGTTTAGGAGAAGACTGAAAGCTGATGAGAAAAACTGGATCTGACTGGTTTGGTTTTAATTATCTTCTTTTGTTTTTTAAATTAGCTATTCCTTTATATTTGCTTTCTCGTGCATGGAACTAAGGCCATTATAACTCATGTTTATTGTAATACCCATCATCAAGAGGGTGTCTTTATTTGCCTTAACAAATCTGTTGAAACTTCTCATGTTTGTTCAGGGGTCTTGCTTATCCCTAAGCCTCAACTGTCACACATTTCCTCAGCAAACCCATAACCACCATGAGATGATTCTGGGCTATGAACAAAGTCAATTATCTTTCAGCTTTTAGGAAAAGAGGGAGTTCTTAAACCAGTCAAGAGTCATGAAAAGAAACATGGATGGGAAGGGAGTATTTAAGTGTTTGAAAGTTGGAGAATACTCTGAAACAGCAGCCCACAGCTCTTCCATCTCATGGTGCTGAAGCACTTTTAAAAAAATGAAGTAATGAAACCCTTAGCCTAAAGACTGAAGTGCCTATGGACCATCCTACTGCTCCAGCAGTTCCCTAAATCTTCCTGTGAGGACTTCAGTACCCCTCAGAGATTACAAAGATGCTGTCAGCTCCCAGAATTTAGAGAAAACTACTTAATCTATTACAATAGGAAAGTTAATGACCTCTGACAACATATATTTATGGCTGAAATGAAGCATTTACTACTTGGAAGTGTTTGACAATTCAGTTTTACACTGCTAATGCTTATTTGAATGCATGTGCAGACAGTGAGTATTGCTTAAATTTTCAAAAACTCCTCAGCTTCAGCAGAAACTTCAACCCACTCAAAATGCAGGGAGTTTAGGATGCGTTTGATAGAACCAAATTACACCTTTAGAAGCCATGAATTAAAAATCCTGTGGAAGATGAATGAGCTAGGATAACATAGATTTCAGCACTTCTCTCAAGGCCAAGTGGAGTAGGTTGATGCTGTTTTCCAAAGGCTGATAAACTGGTTTTCTAGTTAGAACAGACCAGTTCCCTAAGGCAGGCTTTTGAAATTTTTTTTCCTTGCTGTAATCAGAGCTTAAACTCGGAATTTGCAGAACCCAGATCTCTATTTGGCACAAGGATGTCAGGGCTGGATGGATTGTGGCTGCTCTGGTTCTCTTCACTCCTTCAGCTGAGGCTTAGCCTTAAATAGAAATTTAATGGGGACTTCTGTGTTCTAAAGAAATGCTCTGAAAGCTGTGATATTAATTTTCTTTGTCCTTAATCTGCTGTGTCTTGAAGTGTTATCTGTTCAGATATCTATTTTTCCAGGGTGTCACCATCCTTAGTAGCCTCAGTGGTGTTTGGGCACTCTCCCCAGAGCAGGAACCTGGCAGAGCTCTCCCAGGTAAGCAGGATGTTTATCTGGCTGCCTTTCCAATGCAGGAAGTGAGTGGGAAGGCTCCTCCTTCCCTTCTTCCAGAGAGCTACTATATAGTTATTATACAGAGGGAGGAGGGATAAAGGGAAGGAGAGAGATACAGGTATCTTTATCCACAAGCAATTTCTGGGCTCTGCATCCTAAATTAAGGCAACTCCCTGAAGCCTTTAATAAACTCCCTGTACTCAGGATTACCCAGGTTTCTCTGGGTTGCTGGTGACCCAAAGTGACGCAGTGTTGGAGCAAAGGGCTGGCCCAGCACTGAGAAATCTCCAGCGCTCACAGCAGGGCTGTTCCAGCACTGAGAAATCTCCAGCACTCACAGCAGGGCTGTTCCAGCACTGAGAAATCTCCAGCACTCACAGCTGGGCTGTTCCAGCCTGGAGCAGAGCTCTGGACCCAAGTCCTGGCTCAGAGCCGCGCTCTAGGAACACCCAAACACCCAGGGCAGGAGCAAGGATGAGAGAGAAGCCTCCCCTGGGATTTCCAAAGAGATTTATTGTCTTGAAAGTTCTCCCACAAGAGATCCCAGATCTCAGATTACAGCCACAGATTGTATAAGGGAGGAGCAAGGGCAGGGGATGAATGAACCCATGAGGGAAACTCAGGGGAGGAGAACAAGGAGGGGTTTACAGAGTATAAACCAATAAAGGATCACAGTGGGAGGGAAAAGCTTACATAAACCAATAAGGACTGAATAACAGGGGATGGAGAGAGAACATTTGGGAACAAGGGGCAGTTTCCAGAGTGGATTGGCAGCTGGGATGGAAGGATACACCTGGGATAAACTATTAACATAATGGGGTGGGGGGGGCAGTGTTTACATCTTTACAGTATAGAACGTAATGAAATCAAACATAGCACGCAAAAAACATGCTGCAACACCAAAGCTTTCTGTCATCCTGTATTCTTTGTGAGGTTATGCCTGTGAACTGAGGCAGTTAAACCTCTACTCCAGGCTAAACCAGGCTCAGGCCAACCTCTACTCAGTAACTAAAATGTGGATACTCTAAGGCCTGGCTTAAGGATCTTCAGTCCTCATTCAGACTTCAGCGTACGTGAGCAATAATTGATGGGACCTGATGTTTTAAAATCAATCAATGACTCCAAGTAGGATCTTTTTTCAATGTAATATTCTCTTTATTTCAAAGGCTTGTACTTCAGAGTTAGGAAGTAGGGTTAGAAGGAGAACTAAGAACGTGGCCGTGAAACTCTGAAGATTTTTATTCTTCATCAGATATTTACGAAGCATTAAAAATAAAGGTGCAATAGAACATTAACCAAAAAAACCCAAGCAATGGAAATGTAAATAGCTAGGATGTAAAACGAGATAAATGAGATTAAAATAGCTCAAAAAAGGAGGTAAAAATATCAGTATTCTTAAGACCTCTCAAAAATGTTGAAGCTGGAAATGCTAACACTGCTGGTTTGATTTCTGCTCTAATATAAGACTGTTAGCATATGGCTCCACAACAAAGTGAGTCAGTAATACCAGACTTGGGATTAAGTAGTACATTGAGTATGATTGATTACAAATGCAAAAACTGAGAAGCAGTAAATATCTTTTTATTAGGTCAAATGATAAGACAGGGATGAAAACTAAAGGTGGAAATCCATGAACATCAATCTTGAGGGAGTCAGACCCTTCCCTATATGAGTGTAGTCAAACTGGGATTAAATAGTGCAGGCAGCTAACTCAAGGAAAATGAAAGGTGCTCAGGGAGAAACAGCCCAAACAGCCAGGCCAGGAAAAGGCCTGATCCAGATGATAAACAGAACCTGCTTTCTCCTGGGTCCATCTCTCAGGCAAACATTCTTGCTCTTCATCAGCATCCAAAGATTGTGCTGCTTATTGAACCCAATTAAACCTTTCTCTGGTTCAGCAGCCGCTCGACAGCAGCATTTACATCCCTTTGTCAAAACACCGAGGTACTGGCAAAACACTGGCAAAACACCGCAGCAGAACTTTTGCTGAGCAGCTTCAGGGAAGGCATGGAAAGTGAGTGACACAGATGATTAATGAGCCTATTAAAGCTGAAAGTCTGACAGTGGAAAGATAAGCTGGCAGTAAAAATGACTCCTGCCATATATGTATCAAGGGCATCAGAGAGAGGACCCTCCATATAATAGCTCCCCACCATCATTAGTGGCAGGACATACATATCTGGCAAGTGTTGTCTCTGCTGTTTACTCTGATCAGACATTTTGAGGTGAAGGGCCTCGAGTGTGAAGTCTCCGCCAAGTTGCACAAGGCTTTGCAAGGTCTGATTAGAAAGGACATGCAGGCTCTGTTCAGGAGGAACCAGATCAAAGCATGGCAGATGACAAAGGAAACAAAAAAATAAACAAACAGGATTTTGTAACTATGCAGCGGCAGAGCAGGAGCCCTAAACGATGATGAAAAGTCTGAAGTAAGGGAGGAAACAATTAAATCCATTCCAACCTTGGGAATGAGCCTGGCATTGTGTTACATATTATCTATTTGTGTGTAAGCCCTCAACTCAGACTCAACTTCTCTGCCTCCAGCTCACTTGGGAAACTCCACCTCACTCAGCTACTGAAATCCTCTTTCTGCTGAGGATGTTCCTGACGGGAGCAGCCCTTGTGCTGTGCAGG
>VWYI01047351.1:0-16769 GCA_013399455.1 Anthoscopus minutus
TTTTATATTTACAGAGTTCCTACAAAATGCTATATTTGCAAGGCAGCGCAATCTTTTAAATATTATGTCCCATTATCCACTTGCTTTCTGACTATCTTTGCACACTAAGCAAAGCTTGTCCTTTCACAAATTCTGTTTGCAATGAGCATCCCCGTGCAAAAAGGGACAAAAGGCAAGGCACAAATTGAGAACTCTTTAACCTATGAACTACATGCAAGATATATACAGCTCTAAAGCAAATCAAAATAGAATATTTTTTCCTATTTATTCATATCAGTATGTGGCAAAAGCTTGGCCAGGCACTTCTTCAGTGTATTCTTTATAGTGATAGGACAAGTGAGAACAGTTTTAAACTAAAAGAGAGATCAGAGTTTAGGAGGAAATTCTTTACTGTTAGAGGGGTGAGATACTGGAAGAGTTTGCCAAAATTAGCTGTGGATTCTCCTCCATGGAAGTGTTCAAGGCCAGGTTGAATGGTGCTTTGAAAAACCCGTTCTAGTGGAAGGCATCCCCAACCACAGCAGAGGGGAAGATGATCTTTAACGTCCCTTCAAACCCAAGCCACTCGGTGATTCTGTTATGTGATTCTGTGTGTGACTGGGTGTCTGGGAAAGCCTAGAGCCAACAACAAAAGAAATTTTCTAGCTAGTGATTTGAAAAAAAATCACAAAATTCTCACAAAATCGATTCCATTATTTAAATTCTCACAAAATTGATTCCATTATTTCTGCCAGTACAAATGGATATCCAGGCAGGTTTTATGCTTATTGCTTCCATTATATGCCAGTTATTGGCACTGCACTCTAGAAGAAATTACACTGTGTACACCTGAAGAATATTCATAGTCTGTATTTCAGATTGTTAAATACTTGATGTAAAAATTTTTGTACTGGAACTAGAAAAGCTCAGTGGTGAAATGGCAACTAGTGAAGATATTTGAACTTGAGTTTCTTGTATATCAATTGAGTAACTTAACCACCCAGCCAGTATCCTCCAACATATCTTCCCTCTTTCCTTTCACAGGGCTGTCCCAAAAAAGATTATATTCTCCCTAACAGAAAGCCTTTTTAAAACAATATGATTATAATAAGAGAATTATACATGTACTCCAATGCAGTCAAAATTAATAAACTAGAGACAGGCTGTAGCTGAAGTAGGAGAAAAAGTTTGCAAACAACGTTGTGCCTTGTTTCAGCTGCTGCAAGACTGTTCTGAATCATGGCAGAGTGCTGAAAAATTACAGACCTGTATTGCACCCATGCCACAGACTTACTGCAAAAGCCAAGGTATTAATAACAATGTTTGCAAGAATCCAGAAGTAGGTAAGGCCTTGTGCTATCCTAGAATGGTATGTACTCAAAGCTCAAAAAATACTATAAATCTCCTGTACTATAAATATACAGAAGCAATACAGGGATAGCAATTCTAATGAGCCTGGCCAGTCCATCTTCTCTCTGTGATTTGTTAACTTTCGAAGGAAGATCTATAACAATGCAATATATCAGATCTACTCTATCCTGCTAAAAGCAGGTGATGAAAAGTGCTGCACACTGCAGTATCTATTCACTTTTGTGACAGCACATGAGCAAACAGAGTTAAATAATGTCAAGGTAAATAAACAGCAGCAAAAATTATAATGGACTGAAAGTCCCAATTCATCAAGCCAAAGGCTAGAAGAGATTTGATTGTTCAGTGCAGTGAGAGAATCAATGTCTCGTATATGGAATATGGAACTACTCTGCCATGCACTCTTCCTCTTTGTATTCATAATTTTGAAATACAGTACTCACAAAACTATATCACCTCTTCATTACTTGTCAGTGTGTGGAAGGTAACTTCCTGTCACAGCTAAGTGAGCCTACTGGAGGTGGGACCCCATTAGACCTTCTTTTACAGACAAGGTCTGGTGGGAGATGTGTTTGAAGGTTGTCTTGGGCAGAGAGACCATGAAATGGTAGGGTTTTCAATACTTGGTGATGTAAGGAAAAGCATCAAAACAACCTGGACTTCCAGAGGGTGGACTTGGACCTATTCAGGACACTGATTTGAAAAGTCCCATGGGAAGCATCCATTAATAATAAGAGGGCTCAGGAAGGCTGGACATACTTTAAGAAAGAAATCTCAAGGTGCAAGAGCAGGCATTCCATAGGCGCCAAAAGATGAGTCAGCTGGGAATAAGACTGGCTTGGTTTTTACAGAAACTCAGGGTAAAGAAAAGGGTGTATCATCTTTGGAAAACAGGACAGGCAGCTCAGGAAGTGTTTAAGGATGTCATTAGATCATGCAAAAAGAAAACTACTCAATTAGATTTTAAGCTGGCCACTTCTGTAAATGGTAATTAAAATGTTTTTATAAATACATTAATGGCAAAAGGAGGGGCAAGGAGACCCTCTGTTCTTTGCTATATGCAGTGGAGAATGTAGTCACCAAAGATGAGGAAGGATGAGGTACTTAACACCTTCTTTGCCTCAGTTTTCAACAGTAGGACTGGTTACCCTCAGGACAACTGGCCTCCTAAGCTGGTAGACCCAGAGAGGGAACAGAACAGATCTCATGTAATCCAGAAGGAAGCAGTTAGTGATCTGATGAGCCACTTTCATGCTCACAAGTCTGTGGGACCAGATGGGATCAGACCTAGGATGATGAGGGAGCTGTCAGAAGAGTTCACTAAGCTGCTCTTCATCATCATCATCATCAGTCTTGGCTAGCCAGGGAGGTCTCAGATGACTGGAATCTTATCAAGTGTGATACCTATTCACAAGAAGGGTCAAAAGGAGGATCCAGAAAACTACAGGCCTGTCAGCCTGACCTCAGTGCCCAGCAACTTTATGCAACAGTTCATCTTGAGTGGGATCACATGGCACCTACAGCATGGCCTGGGGATCAGATGCAGCCAGCATGNGGATCAGATGCAGCCAGCATGAATGTAGGAGGGGCCAGCCATGACAAATCCCAGGGATTTGTACTCTTACAGTCTATGGACACATCTCTTACACTCTCTCAGAAGGGATAAAGGATCTTAGCTCAGGACTTAGCAGGGCCAATTGAGAGAGCTTTAATGAAAAGTTGAAGCAGGAACAGGAACTTAGCCAGCCTCAACAGAGGTAAGGAGAACTATAGTAACACTCTAGTTGCAAAAGGAATTCATTAAAAATTAGTATCTTAATCAAGCACAAGCAGCCAAAGACAATCAACACTGAGCATAGGGACTATGGGTCATCCCTTTGCACAACTACTAGGATATTGACATAATCAAACACTCCTATAAAATGCCGGATTACCAACACATGCAGTATGGGGAACAAACAGGAGGAGCTAGAGATCCTGTGTGCAGTTACAGAGCTTTGATATCATTTTGACTATGGAGGTGTGGTGGGATAGCTCACATAACTGGAATGTTGAAATGGAGGGCTACACACTGTTTAGGAGAAAGAGACCAGGGAGGCACAGTGGTGGAATTGCCCTCTAAGTGCAACACTTGTGCTGTATCAAGCTCTGTCTTGAGGTGGATGATGAGACCTTATGGATTAGGATAAAACACCAGACTAGTAATAGTGACATTGTTGTGCGTTCTTGCTACAGGTCATCTGAGCAGGAGGACAAAGTGGATAAGGCCTCCTACAGACAGCTAGAAGCAGCTTTAAAGAAACAGCCGTGGGTTCTTGTGGAAGTCTCTTAACTACCCACTGGAGAAGCAACATAGCAAAACACAGTCTAAGTGGTTCCTAGAAAGCATTGATGACAACTTTCTGACACAGGTAGTGGAGAATCCTAGGAGTGATGTGCTGCTTGACTTTATACAAACAAACAGGGAAGGAGTTGCTGGAGATGTGAAGGTTGGGAGCAGCCTTGGCTGCAGTGACCATGAGACTGTGGAGCTCAGTAATGGGCAAAAAGGAAGCAGGGCAGCAGGTAATTGTCACCTTGGAGTTCAGGACAAGAAGTCTCAGTCTCTTCAGGGATCTCCTATAAAGAGCCATATGGGAACAGACTCTGCAGGAAAGAGGGGTTTAAGAGAGCTGGTTGATATTCCAGGATCACTTCCTCTAGGAAGTGTAAGAATGATGCATCCCAATGAGCAAGAAATCAGGTAAAGGGAGCAAGAGAACTACATAAATGAATAAAGCACTCCTCTCGTTACTCAAGTATAAACAGGAGATACACAGGCGGTGGAAGCATGGTCAGACCACTTAGAAGGGATATAAAGGGATTTTCAGAATAAGTAGAAATGAGACATGAAAGACCAAGACCCATCTGGAATTAAATCTGGCCAAGGAGACCAAAGTCAAGAAAGACTCCTTCAAATACATCAATAATAAAAGGAAAATAGAGGACAAATGGAGGGGGAATCCTGTTAACAGGGAATGGCAGATCAACCTCACTGAAAAGACTAGCCCCCAGGGATCTCTGACCCAGGCAAATCAGGGTAAAAAATGTTGGAAGACCTTCCCTTGCTCAAGAGGATTGGGTTACAGAACACCAAGGCAAACTCGAAAACCACAAGTCCAAGCCAACAAAGATTATTAAGGGACTGATGCATCTCTTACAAGGATAGGCTGAGGGACATAGGCCTCATCAGCCTCAAGATGAAACAACTGAGAGGGGACATTATAAAAGTCTATAAGTATCTGAAAGGAAGGTGTGAAGAGAGTGGAGCCAGGCTCTTCTCAATGCTGTTTAACAGTAAGGCTCTTAGAGGCAAAGGGCAGAAACTGATGCACAGGAAGTTCCACCAGCATATGAGGCAGATCTTCTTTACTGTGTGGGTGACCATACACTGCAATAGATTGACCAGGTCAGGTGTGGAGTCTCCCTTGCAGAAGATACTGAAGAACCATCTGGACACAATCCTTTGCTATGTACTCTATGATGACCCTGCTTGAGCAGGGAGGTTGAGCCAGATGACCCACTGTTGTCCCTTTCAACTTCATTCTGCATTTCTGTGATGCTATGACTGTTTATTAGTGCAGAAACTTACCGGAGACTTTGTCACCACAATCTGAAAACATTCAGTTTGCCCAGTGAAAGAAAATAACAATTGCAACTGCAATCTGAAAGCTGAAGTGTAACCATTTGTGTGGCTTAGCCAGAGTAATAAAAAAGCAGCAACAAGCTAATTGCTTCTCAGAACATGAACAGCTCCTACCAAAAGGTGTTGGACTGGCTGCCCAGGAAATCAAACCCATTTCTTCACAGAAATTTGTAGTCTACATTTTCTTTTCCATCAATTTGCTTAGTTATGACTTACAATGAGTTTGGTTCAGTAGCTGTTGTAAAACAGCTTAGTCTCTGCACCTGCACATTCCTTGGGTATTCCCATAAAAATTAACATGCTGTTGCACTTTGCAGGGCTTAACCAGATACTCCAATGCCAATTACTTCTTTCACAAAACCACAAAATGTAAATTACAGGACCATCACGTTTATGGGGGGTGGATCACACAATTCTTGCACTCAATAGAGGATAAGCATTTCTGTCTTCATTAAAAGACAGAAGTGGAGAAAAAGTATTTAGTCAGTACCACTGGAATTTGTATAAATGTTATTAGCTAAAATAACCTCCAGGGAAATTACCAGCTCATGTGGAACTCAGTTATAGCAGTATCTGTTGTGATAGTGCAAGGAGAAAAAAAGCCTAGAATCTTAAACCAACCTTTTGCAGACAAAGAACTCAGAATAGATAGATTCTATGTATGGAACTGTTGAAATGTTGTCAGCATCTTTCACTTCTTAAAATTTTACTTTGTTTTTCATTAAAAATCAAAGTGCTATCTGCAGTGAATTTTCCCTGAAAGAACAAGTAAGAATCCAGGAAAGAATCAGTTTAATCCTATCCATTCATTACTACTAACATTCTAGACTCTGAAAACCAGCTTGATAAGACAAGCCTAGAATGTATCACTGATCAACAAGTCCAAAGAGTCTGTACTGCATGAAGTATTGTTTCTGACAACAAACTTAAGAGAACAGAAATATTTTTTCCTCTTTTAAAAACAGTTTTTATTAAATGAGACAGGAATTAAAATAAGCTGAAAACTTGGTTTATGTAAATATAAGTTGTCAGGTTCTAGAGTTTGAACCTTAATTAATTGCATCACTAAATCTGTATGTGTTGCACAGCAGCTCAGAAATAAGTTACTTGTATATGTTAAGAGCAATAACCTCAGAAATGCACAAAAATTTAACTACAGCACTTCTGTTATGTTCAGACAATTGCTATATATCCTCTCTGAGGATATGGTTGTAGTTAGGGGAGGGGGAATGTGGGTTTAAGTATTCTAAGAATCAGAATTATTAGCAATAACTAGCCCTATTGCTAAAAGCACTAAAATTTAAAAGGTGTTCTGACCAGGCATTGGAGGCCCAGATGTTCAAAGTCTTGATCTTGTGAGAAAACAAAGCAGTTCTGTACCATAGTTATTCCCAGAATCTGCCTGAGGGGAAAAAACCCAAAAAACCAGTAAAACCACAACACAAAAAAATCCACACCATGTCTTTGGAAAGAAATGTACCAAATCTTATTCCTGAGATCTTATGCATCTATAATGTACCTGTTGTGCATGTACCCACTTCTGTACCCACACAGGCATATCTCTGCACCCACACAGGTATATCTTTGAGTATGGTCAAATGTATAACCCACAATTAATTTATATCCACCTCAGACATTTTGCAAAGCCCTTGTGAAGCATAACATGCAGGTAAGTATATAACAAAGGAAGTTTCTACTTGAGAACCTTCTCCTCAGCAGAACAATTATTCTTCTGCATAGTGAAAATCTATCATCATCCATTTGAGCATAATAGGAATTCAAACCCTGGAAATGTACACATGAAATTCTGTAATAAGTTCTGCATCTCTTCTAATAAATCAGTAGATGGATGGGATTGAGGAAAGAAGATATACCAGGCAAAAATCTACAGAATTGCTTCTTACTCTTCTCTCTGGTGGTGCTCACTGAAGCATTTATCAAGTATTTTAATGTGTGATTCCTTTGTAAACTAATGCACACACAAAGGAAGCCTTAATCATTGTTTCTAATGAAGGCTTATTTTCCATTTTTGGAATTAACACTTGGAAGACAGCCTATTAGAATACATTAGCCATGCTACCCTGTGTTTATGGAGATGGCATGCACTCAGCACGGATCTGACAATGTTTTCAGGAGAGACTCTCACAGATGTTTTCACCTTAATGTGAAAACAATGATAAAACGTTTAGCTCAGAGTGCAGTATCTATGTAGGAACTGCACAAAGAACTTCTTCACCTGTCGTCTAATTAAAGTAAATTCCAACCCCAAGTTATCCTGTCAAAATAGGCAAGACAGCAGTGCAAACAAAATGCATTTGTTGGGAGGAAAAAATACTTGGAAGTCTATTGCCAAGGATTTAAAGAAAACACAGAGTTAAATCAGTAGAAATCAAACCTATAGATTTTCTGATCTAGCTACTTTTTTTTGGTTTTCTCTGATTTGATAAGGCTTATTAGTGGCTGGTTATGGTTTAACCCCAGCTGACAACTTTAGTACTACACAGATGCTCAGTCACTCTCCTCACTCTTGACCCCTTGAGTGGAATGGGGAGGAGTATTATAATAAATGTAAATGTTGTGGATTGAGATAAGAATATTTTAATAATTGAAGTAAGATTAATAATAAAATGAAAAGAAGAGCAAGAAATAAAGAAATAACACCCAAGAGAAATAAGGAATGCCACTGCTTATCACCAATCGACTGATTGATGTCAAGCCTATCACCAAGCAGTGATCAGCAACTCCTAGTTAACTCCTCCCAGTTTATATATGGGGCAAGACATTCTATGGTGTGGAATATCCATTTGGCCAGTTTGCATCAGTTCGCTGTCCTGGCTCTGCCCCTTCATAGGTTTTTGTGGACCTGTGGACCTCCTCATTGTCAGAGCACGTTAAACTGAAAAGTCCTTGTTCTAAAGGAAGCACTACTTAACAACAATTAAAACATCAGTATGTTATCAACATTTTTCTCATGCTAAACTCAAAACACAGCACTGTGCCAACTACTGAGAAGAAAATTAATTCTATCCCCGCCAAAACCAGTATATGGTTCAAGTGTAATTCACACTAAAAGTGAGAAATTTCTCTTGAGGCAAAGTCCTGTTTCCAGGAGACAGCTGTATCTCTCCTAGGGCAAATTCTCTCAGCAAAAATGCCTTATCCCTTGCATTTGATAAATTTTTAACAAAATGCCTTTATCATTTGCAAGGGAGGCACACATTTAAGAAGTGAGAGATTTTGAAGGCTGGAAGTTTAAACAGGACTTCAGTTACATCACCTGCCCTCTGAGGATATCCCCAACTAAAAGCTTGCTCTCATATTAACTGCCAAGATAACGTCAGTCACTAACAGTTCTGTTCTTTCTATCTCTTTCCTCCTTACCTCCCGCTCCTCCCCAATGTCTGACTGCTAAATCAAAGAGAAGGATTAAAACAACTCATTACCAATTCAAAGCAAATTTGAGACACAGCTAAGACATAGGAGGTCTGAATTAGTCATGGAAATTCTTCATCTTAGGATAATTTAAATGACCAGATTTCTGTAATTACCCAGGACTGAAAATTGCCAAGAATTTTCTATAGTTCATACACTATAAATGCTTGATGGAAAAAACTCAATGGACTACCTATCCACTTGCATATGAGGAAGAGCTTTTTTGAATGGGTGACTACATACTGCAACAGATTGACTAGAGTGGGTGTAGAGTCTGCCTTGCAGAAGATATTGAAGAACCATCTGGACACAATCCTTTGCTGTGTACTCTATGATGACCCTGTATGTGCAGTTTTCCATTTAACATCATACTTAATCACTCAGCAGGTGGAAAATTCAAGGCAGAACCTTACTAGCCATCTAGCTGCTGCCAATGACAATGCTCCTAGACATAAATAACTGTTAGCCCATTGTGCTACCGAGCCCTCTGGGCCCACAGCCAGCACCCACTGGGCAAGGTTATCAGGAGCAGCTGCTCAGCAACTGCCATATGCCAGTCCCTCGAGTGGCCTCTTGGCCTCTGCAGATCTCATATTTTAGACATTAAAAGGTCATGAAAGCCCATTTGCAAAATTGCTGCAAGGATGAATACCATCAGTCAGGCAGCTAGCATGCGTAACAGTAAGAGAAAAATTCAGAAAGTTCAAAATCCCGCAGGACACAAAACTTAGCCCTGTAATGTTACATTTAAACAAACTGACATATTGTATTCTTTGCATGTCAACAATACAATAATGTATTGGACTTGTAAAAGATACTTACATCTCTCTTCTGGGGCTTATAGAAAGTCTTCCACAGAAAAGAAATGCTGAATACAAACATTGCTCATGTCACAGTTATGCGCTCAGAAAATATACCTAAATAAGACACAGTACTCAATCTAATGCTTTGACAATGCAAGCAGTCCAAGGCACTCACACACAAACACAGTGCAATCACTCATTCTGGAAAAAATCTTCTTGCAGCAGCTGAAGACCTGTGGCCAGAGAAATGTTCATAATTAACTAAAAATCGTGGCATCAGCAAGGGAAAAGGGGAGAAAAGTAGAGCTGCAAACAAAACTACAGCATCAGCCCCATATTTAGAAAAAAACCCTGGAAGTATATTTACCTTCTCCCTGTTCTTGTGTCTCACATTTCCAATGCCCTCTCGCACAGATCAGAACAGAAATCTCCATATCAGTATTTTTCACTAAACTGTCATAGCTTAAACCCACTTTGTCTGTGACTCAAGCCACCACACTTCACCACACGCCACCACTTCTTGTGGCTTCGACACACAAGCACACATATAGCCTGTCTTGTCATTGCTGCATTAGTGATAATCTTCAGCAAAGGATCATAGCACACAGGAGTAGTGCCTATGACACCTTAGCTGATCAAAGCATCACACTGGCTTATCTGCC
Source organism: Anthoscopus minutus (assembly GCA_013399455.1). Lineage (NCBI taxonomy): Eukaryota > Metazoa > Chordata > Aves > Passeriformes > Paridae > Anthoscopus > Anthoscopus minutus. The sequence goes on from VWYI01047351.1 coordinate 9,930, forward strand.
AGCATGCTCAAGGGTTCCAAAGCAAGAAAATTTATCTGTCAAAGACCTCCATTGAGCCTGCCTCCTACAAGGAAGGAGTAAGATAACTACATCTGGAGACTGTAATATGGACTCTTAATCAACAGGATTCACATTTTCCTTCTGACTGCTGCAATGGCAGAGATTATTAGTAACTCTACAAGCCTGCAATTCATTTTATTATTACAGAACAAGCAAGCAACAACAAGTTAGAACCAACAGATCTTGCAGAAGAAACAGCATGATGTTTATTAAGATTTCATCTTCAATGACAAATACTTCTGTCCTTACTCAGAGAGAACTACCACTAACATCAGAGGGGAGGACTACCATTAGTAGCATAGGAGATCAGGAGCAGCAGCAGCACAAGATAGTCCTTCAAAGGGGGAAACAAACAGTAGAATGGCATTTCCCTGGGGAAAAAAAGAAAAAAAGCACCAACCTGGTAACAGGAAAATCCTCTTTCAAATCCCCTAACAAAAAGAGAGAGATGAGTCACAAATACCTTCCAGTCATCTGCGATTTGCTCTTACCTCTGTGATGTTTTCTTATATTTTCTCCTGCAGGAAAAGAACAAAATACAACTGAGATAAGAAGGCTTCACAGGCAAGGAGGAAAAAGGAGAGGGTCAGAAATCAAGAGCAATTCTGCGAAGTCACTTCTGCCATAAGATTGTCCCAAACCTGATGTAGCCATTCCCTTCTACTAACCTCAGTGGTGGTTGCCTCTAAATTTAGGAGAAAACAATTGTGTTTACTTGTTTGTACATACTGTCCTTTCTTGTGAGAAAGAGTTGTTGCAAGTAGGAAAAAGTTATTTATTCTAAATTACTTAGCAGGAAGTCCAAGTGTCAGAAACTTACTTGTACTTAACTAGTTGTAATGTCTACATCTCTCGTTCAACAAATAAGTAAGACAAGATCTGTGGAGATTCCATTAGCATGGAGTGATGAAACATATCCAACCATATTGGCTGCAGCCACTTGGTGGAAGACCCCAGTGATTTTTAGAGCAGCCTCTCTCTAAAAACAAAGTCTAGATCCTACCAAGTTCTCTCTACTTACACAAATTCCAGGCACCACAACACAGAGCTTCACTTCATTGTACCTATCTTGAGACCTAATAGACCTTAACCCAAGACTAGAAGCAGAACCTCTTCTCTATGCCAGTACTTACACTACATCAAATACAGCAAAGGCTGTAAATCTCTTACTCTCCTTATCATGGTGGATTTTGCCTTCAACAGCAGGCAATGTCAAAGGCTCCCAATACACAGAGTAAGGCAGTACAAAAAAGGCAATACATGCCTTTCTGTATAGCAGTCTGTGTGGCTATAGAGTCACCTGCAGGGGTGTATCAGCACTGTATGTTGTCTGTGAGCTGCTGTTTCTGCAGCTGTTTCCAAAGGAATTGCATAGAGGCTGGCAAAACAGGGCATTAATTTACTTAAACTCAGCTCTGCTTTTATGTTCTAAAGTAAAATTAACAATATTTAAACTTCACAAGTAGTGACTGAAACAAGTTTCATTGTGGACTGTGATCCACAACACAGGGAGGTGTGCCCTGCTGTTTAGCAATACATTAGCAGACATTCCCAAGATTTTCAGTGTGAAGGTGTTAAAATAGATGTACAGCTATTAGCATCATCTACTTTTTCATTTCTGATACTACTGTACATTGAAAATTGTAACTAGTGTGGGCCTAGAAAACCCAAACAAGGAGTAACGTTCCTTACAAATAAGAAACATGGTGAAAAGGAACATAGTACTATTTCCTACTTAACAAGAGCCATGAATAATGTCTCTTGACTGTAAAATGTTTCATCCAACAAATATCTATACAAATTTTACTGTGGTTCTACCCACTTCTATATTCTTACCATGTTGGAATCATAAAAATACTAAATAGCTTCCTTAAAAAATATTTAATTTACAATCTACCGTGTGAAGAATTATTTATTTAAACTTGAAATTATGCTAAGGAGTAAAAGAGTAAATATTCATAGCAGTATCAAGTTTAGAGCTTACTAACATTAAGAATCTTGACACATAAAAGCAGAAATCCAACTGGACAAATCTTATTCTGTGAGAATTCTTCATTTTCCTTTCAGAAGGATAAAAAGTAGAACTTTTGTTCTGAAGAATGTACATTAGGAAATTTATACTCTGAGAAATACAGAACTTCATTATGTTTCATGGCAAAAAAAAAGACTGCTGAAAAATACCCCATCTGATTGGCCATTCTAATCCACACTAATTAAAAGATTTTATTCCCAAGAAATACAAATTTGTTTAATTTTTAAAATAAAATTATTTGCAAATTAATTCTTTCCCCTGAGAGGCTCTTACTGTTTATTCCAACACTGTCAGAAGTATTTCCCTTCATTGGTTAGTGACTTTCACTTAACGTTATAAAGTGTTTCTCTTTCAGACATTTGAGCAAAGGTAAAATTCATTGACTCCAGTCTTAGGGTGTTCTCTACATTTGATTAATAACATGACTTTCTGATCAGTTACACTTATAATATTCCTTTCATTCAAGAATATTTTTAATACATTAGAAAGCTGTACTATCACAGATGACAGTAATAAGAAAAAAAGCATTTGTCTAAGTCATAGAAATTTTTAAAAACTTATACACGGGGTTTTTTATTATTGTTGTTGTTGTTTCCACACCTGCAGTCCAATCACAATTAAGGTTTACATGTTCCAAGTTAGTGACTGCTTTTCCAAGCACTGACTGAATTTGAAATTTACACTTGAAGAGAATATAACAAGAGGAACACTTGTTTATACAGTCAATATTGTTGCTGAAAACACACAATGCTTTAAAACACCATTACCGTATTCTGGTATCTAGGAAAAAATTCTGTATACTCAAACTTCCAGCATTTCAAAAAACAAGGTCTAACAATGCTACATCACCACATTATAAAAAAGACGGTACTGATAATATATAATTGCTCGTAAATATAGTATTCAGTTTGTTTTTGGAAACACAATGTCAACATCTATCTTCTTCATAGTTACAAACCACCACTTAGAAATGCCTTCCATTAAATGAGACTGGAAACAAAGGAATTATAAAGTACTTACTTAATACCACAGCGAGGATCAGAGACCGGCTTGAATCAGCAACCATGTGGGCATTAATAAGAGGAAACTGGAGTGGGGTGGATTTAGGTTTGGTTGGGTTTGTGGTTTTTAGTTTGTTTTTTTGAGGTTATTTTGTTATGTGGGGTTCTGTTTGGTTGCTTATTAAAAAAAAAAGTGGGACAAGATATCTTGTATTTTGAGTTATGTCCCCAGGATGAGTCTATGAAGAGAGGAACTATCTACGAAATTGCTTTTGGCAGATGCTCTAGGATAAACCTGGAAACAGGCACACTTCCAGTCAAGCCCAAGGGACTTCTAATTTTTGGAACAAACCCAAGCTATACTTCTTTCCCAGGAGACAAAGAATGAGAGAGATTTAAAGGAGATAATGTTATAGCTTCCCACATCTGTGGTCTATCCTATGCTTATGCCTGAAAAGAGCCTTATTGATATTACCAAATCTCTGTAAACTCAGTTTCTTTTCTCATTGTACACATCATGCTTGGACTGNCTCAGAAACCATAAAATTAACAAGAATGTTGAGTCAACTATTTCGGTATCTCTTCTTCTGAGGATGATCCTTCTTATAGCCAGAGAAATAAAGACAGAATACTGGGCCAAAACAAAATTAGAACAAAATTCTAAATTAGAAGTTCTAAATTAGAAGTTCTAAATTAGAAATTCTATATTAGAATTTAGAATTTCTTTAGAATTCTAAATTAGAAATCCTTCAAAATTAGATTTTTGAAGGTATCTAATCATCAATAAGATGTAGCTTGCTACAGCTCCATGGCCACTCAAATCCCATTGAAATACATAGACATAAAAAAATTCTCTTTGTGCTTTGATACCACTCAACTTCTTCAAGACTGTCTATTCTCAGGGTTATGTTTCTAATTTTGTCATTTAATTCCAGAGTACCCTCAGCCAAATTGCTTTTCCCCTTCAGACATTTTTCCATTAACTTGTTAGCTCTTCAGGGTTGTGGTTTTAGCTACACAGGGTTTAGCAAAATTAATGACTTGCACCCAAGTAACACCATATTTGAATTTTTGCAAAAAGCTCCTTCCTCTGCATCTAGGAACTTGGAAATGAAAAGAATATCATATAAACACACAAAATCTGTGCCTGCATTTGGTAGTGATGTTCTTAGACCTTAGTCTTCTGAGAGAGTTAAGTGAGTTAATACAACTGAGTAGGTACAGAGAGAAGTGAGGACAGAGGAGACAGGGGAATTAAGTAACTCTGTCAGCTGACATGGTTTTGCCCCATAATCATAAAACTCATCATATCAACTAGCTATATAAATTGCTATTTCACTCCTACACAGCCTCTGAAAAATTACCTAAACACTTAATTTTTTTTTACTCATAATAGTGGTTTGATTAATATAGTATTATTCCACATTCATTCCACAGGGTTTGGTATTAGGGGCATCTTTTCTGAATATGGATAAAACTGTAGATGCTGCAGAAGTAATAGGAAGATCTTTACCTAGTTTCATCCTTGAAAATCTATACTGAAATTTGAGAGTGAATAAAATCTCATTCTCTGCTCACACTCTGATAGAAATTAGGGGCTATATCTGCGCTTGGAGAAAGCCTCTGCAGGCTTCCACCTTCACTGCAGTGATGAGACTTAAGCCACCAGATGGTGGATGTGTGACTGATGCCCTAAGGTACAAACATTTGAATGCAGATGACTCTTTTTAATGGGTTGATACTTCCCAGCTCAGGAATGACAACTGCTAGAAGAATGTCCTTAGCCTGCTGAAATGGCAGAATGGTTCCATTTTAAGGCTGAATCTCACAATCAGCACTCACAGTGGATTCATCTAATATGTTTTGTTTTGCTTGGCCATTGCAATGGGTTCAGAGGGTACACAAAGTTGGCCAAAGCAGTTAAGTAAGTCCCTAAAACTCAGTGGCCCGTGCTCATTGTGTACCACCAGCTGAGAGTGCACAAGCCTAGATCTAAGCACAGCATGTTTTCAGGCTGAATCTGTATTTCTTAGAGAAAAAGAGGGCAACAACTTTTTACCGTGCCCATAGTCTAGCAAAAAATCAATCTGCTGCTGCGATTGTTAAAATAACTAAAAGTTATTGCCACCAGCTGCTTCATATGTGGTGCCCTGCCACAGGTCTGCGCCCTCACAGGCCAGCTGGTAGACACAAGGACACCTCTGGGCATCAGTTGCCTCAGTGCAAAGTTCAACCTTTTGGCTTAAGCTGCCAACAATGGTGACTTTTGGCAAAGATGCCAGGTTTTATACTGCCACATCTGATGTACACTCCTTTAGTGTCTACTCTGCAGAGAAGAAAAATTACCAGTTACATTAACTCCTTCAGCTGATACAGCAAGCCACGTCGCAGCTTGCCTGCCATACCCTTAGTGTTGTCATTGACACTGTAAATCATAATTAGAGAAAAGGGAACGCTCCTCCTGCCTGAAGAGGATAATTTTGCAAAAGCTACTTCTTCAGAGGAACCACAATTGTTTAGGAAAACAGTTGCCATAAGCTAATACTTAAAATTATAAGTATTAGCTTATAATTCAGTTTATAGGCTCAAGGAGAAAGAAGGGTTTTTCTTCCTATATTTAAAACCCTTTATATGTATATGTATAAGATATGAGGTGGGAGCTTTGTCATTTGTTAACAAAAGCACATAATGTCCTTTAATAGTGGAGTCCTACTGCATCCATAGCTCACACAAGCTAGGGCTAATATCTCTGCTTCCCTGCAAGACTTCTATGATCAACTCATTTCAAAACAGAGAAAAAAGCCACCTTACTGGATTGAAATATCCATCTCATAACATACACATTCTCTCAGGTCCTTTACCTTTCTTTCTTGCTCGAGCTAGGCTTCTGATACTAAAACTGATGTAAAGATAATGCTACTAAAATCCTGTTTTGTACTTTAGCAAACCAANGGGACAAGATATCTTGTATTTTGAGTTATGTCCCCAGGATGAGTCTATGAAGAGAGGAACTATCTACGAAATTGCTTTTGGCAGATGCTCTAGGATAAACCTGGAAACAGGCACACTTCCAGTCAAGCCCAAGGGACTTCTAATTTTTGGAACAAACCCAAGCTATACTTCTTTCCCAGGAGACAAAGAATGAGAGAGATTTAAAGGAGATAATGTTATAGCTTCCCACATCTGTGGTCTATCCTATGCTTATGCCTGAAAAGAGCCTTATTGATATTACCAAATCTCTGTAAACTCAGTTTCTTTTCTCATTGTACACATCATGCTTGGACTGCCACATCTATTCAGTTCCTGTTACTGGCTGTGAAATGTATTATTCAGAGGTTTATANGAGAAAAATGTCTGTCTACAAGTCAAATCTGGAAGGTTTCTCCTGCTCCTTTTTTACACATTAGTGCATCTATGTTTTTTTCTGAATTATATCCCTCCACTACCTTTTTGTGTAAAAGCCAACCACAATTCATGTTTACTGCTCTTGTCCCCAGGGCCTTCCAACTCATGGGCCCAGAATTCCCAAGATTTTCCCATAGTGACCATGTNTACACTAAAAAAAAAATTAAGTAGAACAAAGCAGGGTTTTTTTAATGCTGATGAGAATTAGCAGGTGACTCACAATAGGTAGGCTCTATACAACCAGCATAAACTAAAAATAACTTCACTGAACTTACTTGTATAGTATAGTACAAGTATAGTACGAAGTGAGTCACCCCTAGTCCAAGAAGGCTGCTACAGTCT
>VWYI01047352.1:0-16724 GCA_013399455.1 Anthoscopus minutus
TATTAACTAATGTCAAACCAGCACAGATGACTACAGTGTTCTCTCAGCAGGAAGCTGTCATGTTAATTAAGTATTTGGGTTGCAACTAGGTTTTTACTATGGGAAGATTAAAAAAATTCTTTGTTTCACTTGCTTGTTTTAGCTTTTGCTGTCTTGGTGCTGCAGGTTTTCTTGTGATTATAAACACAAGTCAACTGAAACCTGAAAATACTTGTCAGCGCCATCGTGTTTAGAAAACATATTTCTCTGGTATTACAAGCTTACATTAAATAATGAATTTAAAGTATTTGTCGTGCTTGTATTCTCTTCATTGTCTCTAAAACTGTATCTAAAACATCATCTTTTACTGATGGTGAAATAGATTTCATGGTCTGGTATGAAGACTGGCTCTGACAGTGCTTTACAGTATGTCACAAGTAGAAAATACGAACTTTCTGCTTTTCTTTGTGTCCTATCTGCTTGTGTTTAACCATGATTATTGAAAAATTTGGATTTTTTTTTCCCTGGCAATTTGACTTGTGGTTAGTGTGGAACATTTTACTTTCAAGATAGAGATGGGAAACAGTGATAAATTGTCTGAAGGAAAGCATTGTTGGTGTATCAGGACAGACGACTTAAGGAAATGCTGGATTTCCGGTGGCTGTTTATAAGGCATGTGATTCTTCATGTGTTCCTGTATAAACACATATTTTTTCTTGGAATCTAAGATCTCTTTTGTACAGATAGATTGAACAAAGGCAGGTAGGCATGACTGAGTGTGTTTGCAGTGCTGTCTCTGAATAAGAAGCAAATTACATGAATGTTGGAGAAAGCTGGGATAGTGATGCACAGATAGGCATGCAAGTGATACTGTTGTGTGTTCCTCCTCCCTCGTGAGAATTCTTAGTTTATCTTGAAGTTTTGGCCACTCTTCAAGCTTTTACCTTATGCCCTACCTACTGCAGATTGTGAGCCTTGTTGGGCTTTTGCTGTATACTGTGCTGCATGATGTACAGGAGTGTATTTTGTCTTCAGAAAGGCTGGGTTTGCCTAAAAGGCCTTTCTTACATTACACTGGCCAACAATTTGGTGTTTATTTAAAAAACACCCAGCAATCCAAAAAAATCTCATAAAAACTCAACACCCACCCGTGACTTCTGGGTAAGTCACATAGGAAGTCCAAAGTACTTTCCAGACTGCCTTTGATTACTTAAGTGACTCAGAGTCATTAAAATCATTACAATATTTTACTTAAAAATAAATACAAAGTTGAAATGCCAAGTATAAAAATGATATTATACCTATCTAAAGACTAATAGTTCTGAATTACTAGGAGGGATAAAGCCCTTTAAAATTTTTTCTGCACTCAGGATGAGCCAAGTAATGGTACACAGATTTTAGACAGTAATCTTTCATCTCCACTTTCTAGGTTGATAGAAATGCAGAAAAGTCTTTTTCTCCATGTTTATTTGCATATGTATCTATGTATAGGTTTATTGCTGAAACATTTGAATTTGCAATATTATCTGTTAAGGGATTTTCAGGTGTAGAGCAGAGAGAGGGATTGAAACATTTGTTTTAAATCCTTTAAAAATCAGACTGGCAATGTTAAGTATGTTAAAATAAGTGTTTGTGCAAGGTGGTTTTTTAAGATTGTTTCAGGTTAACGTGCCCTTACTTGAGTTAGATATGTAGATTTATGGGTATTTGAAAATAATTACTTTTTTTTCTAAACATTTATTTGAGATTAAATTTAGATTTCTCTATTTGAAAGTTGCTCCATTTTGGCAATCCAGAAGCTGAGATAGGAATCAATCTTGCAGTTAGTTTCCCTTCCTGGATATAATGTTCTCGATACTGAGATAAATGTATCTTTAGGTGCCTTCTATTTTGAAACTGATAGGTCTTTACAGAGTGTTTGGTTTGTATCTCTAATTTACGCTTAGAGTAGCTCAGCATTACCATCTTGTTTGCCTTTTTACAGTGCTGGATTTATTATCCAAAAAGGGAGGCCTGAAAGAGAACTAATCTGCCATTCTGCTTGAGTGTAACTCCTCCCATACCTTTTATGGGATCACTGTGATGTAAATACAACCAAGTTAGGAGAAAAGAAGTTACTTAAAAGCTTTTGTGTGCATTTTTCAGAATACTATCTTGACACTAAAAGTGCCACATCAGAAGAAAGATTTCTGTAATACCTTTAACAGAAAGTTGCGAACTTTACTGAGATACAAAATACAAAAGCATCCCCGTGGCAGTTCATAGCCTTTGTTCACGGGAGGGTTTTTGAGAGCAGACCCTCTAGGCAGCATGACAGGGGCTTCTGGTAATGTTTTACTGCTTCAAAAAAGCAAAATTACATCACTCCTGTCGTGCTCTGGGTTGTGTATTGAACCCTAACCCTGCAGTGAAGTCAGATGCACTGAAAGATTCAGTCAGGCTTGTTTCATTAATTTGGTAGAGTATTTATGAGAATATATCATAGGTTTTATGGGTGTTTCCCATTTTTTTAATGGAAGAAATTTGCACGGAAACCAAACTAGTTTTCATTCCATAGAAGTAATTTTAACTGCAGTTGTGTTTTGATTTTAAGTTCATTTACATAAGTTTTGTGGTCTGTTAGCAGGGTCTATTTTGTGTGAAGTAATATTTTTGTACTGTTTTACTTCTGGTTTTCACCAAGTGTTTGGTCTTCTGCTTTGTGCATGATTTAATTTATCATCTCATCATTTTCTTTGTTCTCATACTGTTGAGACCACGTCCACAGTGTGTTTGTGGATTAATACAAAGTGTTTTTTTTGCTTGCAACCAACTTTATTCTATTCATAAACATCTTGTTAGAGGTATACACTGAATGAAGTCATTTTATCTGGAATTGTTTGAAGTTCTTCTGCATATATTTGATATTTGCGAAACATTTTTAGGGAAACAGATCTAGAAATTCTTATAATACTGTGTAACAGACAAAAATACTGTGCTTCTATTCTTCTGTGGTTGGCTATGTGCACTTCTGAGTTTAATTCCTGATTATTTCTTTTTGTTGTACTATTTTATCTGCTGCACCTGACTCTTGTTAGTACTGTGCAGCACCAGCACAGTGGTTGAGCTCAGAAATACTCACAAATCTCTGATCAACTCTGCTTGATCAGCATGCTTGGACAGTTTTCTGCTTTTTAGAAGTGTCTTGGGCTAGCTTTTGTTACCACAGAGTAACACTTTCCAGTTGGTTTGGTTTTGGTTTCCTGCAATCCAGGCTCTTAGCCTTGTATGATTAGGTGATGAGAGGCAGTGTCAGCCCATCCTGAACTTTGAGCTTAGTTGTAGCATGATACAAGAGTTCTGCTGAATGGATGGTAGCATTCCTTGTTTGCAGGGAGCCTTTGTGTGATCATAATGCTCCTTCTCTTCCTGCAGAAATACACCACCAGTATGGATTTTGTACGGAAATTTGAACGACAGTGTGGCTCCCAGGCCAGCGTGAAACGGTTAAGAGCTCATCCCTCTTACCACAGCTTTAACAACAAATGGAATTTGCCTGTATATTTTCAAATAAGGTTGGCATACACTTTTTTGTTCACTCTTTCAAAAGAAGAGGTTAGTCATGGCAAGATGAGGTGGCTTAAGGTCACACCTCCTCATTGTTCAAAGTCTCACTTGTCAACAAATCATAGCAGAAGTCAAACTAAGAATTCAATTACCAAGCCAGGTAACTTTTGTGTGTCTTTCAACTATTTAGCTAAAAACCACTTAACTCTGTTGTTACACCAGACTTGATAAGCTGCTCATAAGACTTTCAGGAGCAGATCTAAATAAGTCTTGAGCTCTTGTTTCAAATTGTTTTTCTCCGGTGTCCCTGAAACTAAGCTGTATGTTGAAAGATGCTACTTGTGCAAATCCAGAGGAATACTTACTGTGAGGGAAGAAATCTTTTTTCTTAGACATATAGAACTAAAGGACTTACGAACTTTAAGCTTTTCCAGATCTAGCCGTGTCTTTGTCATTCTTTTTGTTTCACAGGATATACTCTTTAAGGTGCTGGGTCTTGTAGCATTGCTTTCCCAAAGATTTTCCTCTTCTCTATTCCTGCAGAGCTTTGTAATAACTTACAGATTATTTTACTAGCAGGTTCTGATGTATCTGTAATATTTCCTTTTACAGACCTTGCAGCTAGAAAAGAACTAAGAGACCCAAGAAAGCCCTGTTTTAATTCTAGTAGTATTAGACTTTTAATGAACAAAATAGAATGTAGAACTGTATTTTTAGAAAGTGTAGTCTATAGGTCTGAATGTAGAACTGGAGAGCAACCGTCCATGCAAGGAGCTATTGATGAAGTCTGCTATGACCCAAGTGTGCCATGTAATCTCTCTTGATCCAAAGCCTTCTGAGAGATTCTTTTTAAAAAAAGTTATTTCCAGTAGATGGGGAAGAGAAATGTTTATTTTTAACCTGAATCACTTTATTGGCCTTTTTGATTGCACAATTCTGTAATTGGCAATAACAGTTCCATAGTCATATTTATACAGTTTCTTTAGTCCAGGGTGAATCTACACTTGTGCTGAAAAATTTCATCCAATCTTAGGATGTGGCCGAGTTATGTAATTCATGTAATCTTGGGAGTGGCAGAGTTAATATAAAGTGACAAGAGTGTGGGCCAGGCAGCTGGGCCTTAGTGTTTGGTGGTTCATGGCATTTTGTAAAACAGTGGTCGCAGCATCTGATACCTGGTTTGGTTTTTTGCTTGCACATCTGTTCCTGGAGTTGTGTAGGGAACTGACAAGGATCTGTTACTCAGAACAAAAAAAAAAGACTGATGTTCAACTCCAGTCAATTTTCCCAAACCACTTAACTGTACAAATACTCATGCTGGCCCAAGGGAAGGGGCAGGAGTATTCACTACATAGTGGTGCACAGACTCAAAGTGTCCGTGGAACTGCAGTCATTATGAACCTTTTAACAGATAATATATCATTAATAGGCCTCTGTGTCTGCCCTTTTTGTTTCAAATGCAACTTTTCTAGTAGGATAATCCTGGTCATAAAATTGAAATGAGCTTCAGGGTATTATTTCTCTTCAAAAATGTTTCCCATTAGGTATTCTGAGCTCTGACTGATTGAAACACTTAAAAAAAATCATTTTCCTTTAATCCAAGAATACTGTAAGTCTAAATAGTGTACTGTTTTGAGAAATGTTTGGATAACAGCAGCTGATTCATCTTTAACTGTATTATTCCTTTATATTGGAATAATCTGCTAACTTTGGAAGTGCCCATGAATTCTTTAATGAACAATTGTGAAAATAATGCATCATATTAATTATATCTATCAGAGAAGCTTTCTCTTGATGTGTATTAATATCCTTTAAGTTGTGCAAGATTTTTGTTGAACTGGTATCTCACACTTTGACATTTATAGTTAAGATTGTTTGGTTTTTTCTTTTTTTCAATTACAGAAATTCCCCAGAAAATTCAGGCATTACTAAAGGCTTTAGAAATGATCCTTTGAAGAACAGATGGAGATGTTCAGGCATTTCTTCTGTAGCCGTGCTGGCACAAACAGCACCAGTAACTCTTTCCTTTGTTTCATTCTTTTGGTTATGTCAGTACAGCTGATTGTGAAATTGTAGTGAACCCCAGTCTGGGGAAATTATTTCCTGTATTAGAAATACTCAGCAAAAATTATGTCACTGTTAAAAACTTTATTCTGTTCTTTAATCCTTTTCACCATAAGACTTAAGGACTGCTCTGTTGATGGAAGCAGTGCATAGGCAGACCTAAGGTTTTGAAGCCATTTCAGAAACATGTTTAGTAGCTAAACATTCATCTTATTCCATTAGGAGTTTGAACAGGAAAAGCTAGGTGGGCCCCTGTCCTGATCTGGAAATGATAGTTAAGAAACTTCAAGAGAAACCCTACAGGTTTGTAATTAGTAAGTTTGATAGAAGGACTTACAGAGTTACTATGATGCACATAAAAGCAAAAAAGAGAAAACCAGTGAAAACAGAACTTCCTACAGGGGAACTTAAAATGGTGCAAGTATGGAAAAGTATCAGGTGTTTTAAAAACTTTTGCTGTTATACCTAAAAAATTTTGGAGGTGTCATTTTGGTTTGGATTTTTTTTTGCTTTGAATGGTAAATTTCTTTAAAAAAGGGTATTTTTTAAAAGGAGAATTAAAAAAAACAACCAGATGTCCTTGAGGAAATGTTGATTTAGGTACAGAATTATTTGGAGAACCTTATGCTACTTCTCATTAACAAATTGAAAGCTGGCGCTCCAGTATCACCTGACATTTCTGAAGGTTAAAGAAAGTATGTGTCAATTTGTTTGCTTTTAGTTTAAAACCAGTAAAAAAACAAAAAGCTTCCCTCCTGGAAAAGCTGAGGACTTGTCACTCTGTGAGCTCTCATTTTCGTAATGTTTGCAGCCATGACTTTTATAATATCCCAAAGTATAAGCTTTGTATGTGCCTGTAAAATGTTAAAGGTTCTCTTTCAAGTGTTTGAATGCTAGTGTTAAGTTGGACAGAAATAATCCCAGATTTTAAATCTGTGTATGTCTGTTGATAGCACAACAAATTAATACTAAAGTAAACGTTGAAAAATGTATAGGCACCAATATAAGCAACTGCTGAATTGTGATATTCAAAATTTTTCTTTCAGATTCAGAGAAATAGCAGGGGCCTTAGAAGAAGCACTTTCAGATACACTAGAGGAAGCACCAGGTAAACTTTTGTTGCAAAAAATATTTATTGTAAAGGAATCAGTTTATAAGTAGCAGTGATGACTCTTTTGAGTATTCAGCAACATGCATCCTGTAGTTCACATGAGCTTCCCGATTTCTGATTAACTGATCAAACAGTATAAAACATTGTTATAGAGACAGCAATGCTGTTCGATGATCACTTTGCTTACTAAAAACCCCCTCTTTAGTAGCTGTCATTATAATGGAACCATCCCCTCAGTGCAAGGAGTTGTCAGCATTTGACATCCTCTAAGTGACAACCGGATGTGTTATTGGGGCATATTTTTCTTAATAGTACTGTGAGAGGTGAAAACGGCTGTCTTTTGGCAGTGTTCAGTCTTGTTTACATTCATCATGTTGGTGTCTGCTCTAAAAGCATATATTGATTTATGAGGAGATGAGGAGGTATGCACAGGAAGAATAAGAGTGGAAGGGTATAACCTGATACATGTGTTAGAAGCATACTGTAATCAGAAGAACTAATTTCAGCTAACAGAGTAAGTACTTATGGAGAAGGTAGCTGTGAAACGCCTAAATGTCTGTATGTGTGGATCCACACATGCCCTCTGAAGCAAGCCAGGAGAAAAAAATCCCAATGGAGACAAAACCCATGAATCTTACCCCACTTCAGGGTGTAGGCTTGGAACTTGCAGACACATTCCTTATCTTTCTATTCTCTATCTTTCTATTCTCTAAAATGTTACTGTTTATAATGCTTTAAAATGATTTTGTCTAAATACGGATATTTAAAACAGTGTTTTAAATAAATATTTATAGCAAGTATCTCACTTAACTGGGAGAGGAGCAATAGTTTAATGCTAAGGGAGTATTATGTTATGGCTGGCAGGCATTGCAACTTGTTCAAAAGACTGCCAAAAATTATTTTGGAAATGTTCTTTCCTGAAGTGGATTATTTGGCCAAGCTGTTTCTGCCTTTATTGCAAGCAAATTCTCATTTCTTGCTTTTGCTTGCACAGCTACACCATGACTAGTGGAATTTGAAATCTAAAGCAATGAGGAGATAGTATTTTAAGAGTTTGTATCAGCCAATGCTTAAAACATTTCTATCTTATGATTGTATCTTTTAGGAAGACTTTATTATTTAAATCTTGGGTAATGCAATTACACTGATGTTGCATCTTTTAAAAACATGCTTAGGAACTTGACCTTTGTTGCCTAATCATTTCTAGCTGGGAGCTCATTCTTTCTCTTGGCCACTCACATGGTCTGGACAACTCTTGTGAAGTGCTGGTCAGATCAGATGTTTTTACCACTTTTAGCGCACCGCCTGTGGAAACTCAGCCTGCAGATCTTGGCACGCTACTCTGTGTTCATCAGTGAGGTGAGAGAGCAGCCTGCTTTAAGGGGCTGGTGATGGGGTATTTCCATCAAAAAGAGACTTTCTGAAACAAAGTATATGACCTCTTTCTAAGAGTTTTTTGTGAAGGTGATGGTTTTTAACCTTCAAGCAGTTCATGAGTTTGGCTTATAAAAAGTATCACTGCAAAATATGTAATTAGTCACAGA
Source organism: Anthoscopus minutus (assembly GCA_013399455.1). Classification (NCBI taxonomy): domain Eukaryota; kingdom Metazoa; phylum Chordata; class Aves; order Passeriformes; family Paridae; genus Anthoscopus; species Anthoscopus minutus. Next base: position 8,245 of record VWYI01047352.1, read on the forward strand.
TACCAGTACTGTTGCAATGTTACTCTGTGGTGGTTGCCAAAGCTGTAATTGATACTGCTTAATACTGCTTTGCCACTGAAATTAGAAGCCAAAATCTTCGTTTTCTTCTGTTGGTGTGTTGTTGATAGAGTGAATGAAGTTGTACAACAGCGCCAGGTGAAAAATAACCTTGCAGATAAGAAGGTGTAATATAATCTGGATCAGTTGTTTAGTATTGAGGATGCAAAACCAAAGTTTCCTGGGTACCTGACTCAGTATCAGTGATCACTGCTTCTGAGCAGAGAAACTGTGCTTTGCTTTTGTACTGCCTCTCCCAGCCATACAAGTGAGCCCCTGTTTCTTGTGCCATAGAGAGACAGTGCAATAGAATAATTGGGATTTGAAGAGATTTCTGGAAGTAATTTGGTCCCAATTCCTACATAAAATAGGACCAACTTTGATAAAGTTATGCTGAGCCTCTTAAGTTGAGTTTTGAGTGTATCCAAAGGTGGTAATTGCACTCTTTCCTGGGAACTGACTGATTGCTTTTTCCTCCTATTTTATCAGAATTTCTCTTGCTACAGTAGATATCAATTGCTTATTACTCTGTCGCTGGACCTCAAGGAAAAACCTGTCTTCTCAAGGAAATTCTGTCTTCTCTATACATGCCCCTTTGGTAGTTGAAAGCAGCAGTAAGATCTCTATTTATAGTTTCTTTTGTGACTCAGTGACTTAGTTCTCTCAGCTAAATTGGCTTTTGGGAAGTATTGATGCCAGAGTTAAAACAGAGTGGTCAGTGGAAGTACTTGCCTGACAGCAGAGAGCTTGAGGAGGTGGGAGAAAGGAGTTGTTTGACAGCAGGACCAGACTGCCCTCTACTAACATTAGTTAGACTAATTTGTTCTAAGTCATCCAACTTTGTAGCACACTCAATTTTTTTTTTAAATTTCCTGTTTACATAATTTAGTAATGGTATTTGGAGATAGCCCTTGAAAGTGGGTCATTATAATGCTGAAGTCTTACAAATTCTTTAAATACTGTTTCAGTTTGTCAGCTTTAACTGCTTTCACTATTGCTTTCACTGTTTGATGTTTCAGGTTTCTGTAAGGCCCATTTCCAGTGAGAATACAAAGGAAAGCAAAAAACCTGTGCCAGTTGGTAGAAAGGAATCTTCTTTAAGCCTCAACCCCAGTGAGGACCAAGGGAATGGATCTTCTCCAGAAAGTCTGCCATTGTCTTCTATATCTAGTACTCAGCAAATATATATTGCTGCAGATCTGGACAAACTCCAGGATCGGGTTTGTGCTTTTGCCTTTATTTAGAAAGCATATTCATTGATGCTTTGGGCATCTTGTAGGGGCATTCAGTGTTTAAAATAATGTTCCATAATTTTTTTTTAATCTTAAATGCTAAAACTAGAGGTGTCTGATACCTGAAATACATGGCCTACTCTGTGCTTATTTGGAATAGCAGATTATGGGCAAACCACTTCAGGTATTTAAATTCTTTTTATCAGTAGCTGCTGGACTTAACTCCTAAAAAAATATCTACAGTTTTTTGGTGTGAAGTCTTACTCTGCCAATCTTACCTTTTCTAGTAAAGTCTCTGTTGCAACTTGGAGTGTGGTGCAACATTCAGCTTTAATGTTATCTTCTCTTTTAAGTGTTTGCTGGTTTTAGTCTTGGAGGTTGGAAAAGGTTTTATCGTCGTGATTATACTTGATTAATGATCCAGAATCTTTAGGAGAGATATATGGTGTTAATTGTCTCCCAGTAGGGATTATTCCTGTGATTTCTTTTCAGTAAGGCTGAAATTTGTATAATTTGTGAAGTTGTTAATTGCATAGGGATTTTGTTAATTCTCAGTTATTTCCTATGAGTACAGTAGTAAGGTGGAAGATTTAGTGTGTAAGCCTAAATTCCTGTGCGTATTGTAAACTTCCAGTACTGAATGCGCAGAAATGCAGTAAAGCCACAGAAACCAAGGGTGTCTTGTACTTCAAACTTACAGGATGTAGGAAAAGTAATTAAAATGTTTATAACATGACTATATATCTCTCAGTTTTGGGTTGTTTTTTTTTCAGATTCCTGACATCTTAGACATGATTAAACCAAGGCTTGAAATTATTGGCTTCAAGAATATATCTTGCATTGCAGGTAACATTGAGAGGCTCCTTCCCCTTTCTCTCAAATCTCCTCTGCCAAAGTAAAGGAAATCAACTTTTACCTTTTCATTATTTAGGATGAAAGTACTTCATGAAACTTGCCTTCTGTTTAAATTGCTAAATAGAAACAATCTTGAACAGACCTGTTGAGTGTGGAAAATGTTTAATGATTAAAATTGAGTGACTCTAAAGCACTTTTATGATTTTTCTCCAGAAAGTGAGGAACTTATCCTAGAAAATTCATGTTGTTAAACTTTTGAAAGAATTGGGGAAGAAGACATAAGGAGAGGCTTTCCATTATCCAATTGAAACTAAAATATTTTTCTAAAATGACTGTTCTCTCTCAGGCCTGATGAGTCATGTGAAGCAGATGGTTATTAAAGCGTCATAGCTAAATACCTTAACTTCAGAGGGTAGAAGCAATTCAGTATTTTAGCTTCCTTTTCTTTCTGAGTTTTTGTTTTGAATTGGTTTGGTTTTTGGATTTGTCTCTTTGGTTCATTTGTTTGGGTTTTTTTTTTGTCTGTTCATTCTTTATGTGAAATATGGGGTTTGATTTTAATTTAATAATTAAAGCTAGGCATGTAGCTGCATGAGTGAGCTGGTCTCTGTCTGCAAGCATAGCCAGAAGTTCTGCATCATGAGTTCCACTAAAATATCTAAATCAGAACTACTGCTAGATGCCCAGGTCTATTAGAAATGCAGGAGCTTGTGCACATCCCCTGCTGTAGATAGCCTGTTGCCAATCATGCTTTTGAGTTTAACATACTCCAGTCATTCCATAGGAAACTTAGAGAGAATTTCACGCAGTTTCTTTTGAAGGTAGAGCCTTTTGTTTCAAGCTCTTGCTTTGTTGGTAATACTGGAAAAACTTTGAACCTGGAGAATGGTACTTTACTCCACTTGTTTTCCTTGCCTCTGTCTGGCTGAGGAATGGTTGGTGTTACTGGCAGTGTTTTATAAATGGCTGGTGTGTGTTTATGGTAAGCATATCCTGTACATGACACCAGATAGTGAGCGGGATTAGGAAGATGAGCAGATTCACATAATTTGTGTTGTGATTGGGCAGGGTAGCTCAGTTTAAACTTCAGCATTTTTACTTTAATAGGAGCCTTGGAAGATTCAAAGACTTCTCTATCAGCCTGTGTGCCTACCTTGAACAACAGGATTATCCAGGATCTCAGTGAGTCCTCCTTTGCATACCTAAAGAGTGCGCTGGAAGTTCCAAGATTATATAGGAGAACCAACAAGGTCAGTGCTGCTTGCAAATGAAAAAGTAAATCTCAGAAGGGCCTGTGCTGAGACTGAGTCCTTCAGGCCTGCTTGACAGAGCCCTTTATAGTGTCTTCAACCTGGTGAAGTATAGCACTAAGCTGTAGGTATTTTAGCAAAGGAGTAATAGTCTGTTTTGGGCACTGAGTCTGCTCAGATTTCTCTGGAATCAGCATGAGCAGAAAGAGCATTCAGGATCATACCCTGGTAATAGGAATGACTGGCACATACATCTCTGAAAATACTTTGGGCATTTTGAACCTTGTTTTGTATTGTGTCATACTGTATAACGCTGCTGAGTAATTTTGAGATGGTGTCTTTCAGTAGATGGTGTGTACTGAATAATTTTGTGATGGTGTGTATAATGATCTCTTCATTGGCTTGTCCTAAATGGTTTATGTATCTCTTTGCTTAGGTACAGGGTTAGCATTTTTATATATGCTAGAATTGGTTGTTGATACTTTCAGTAAGTAAATGACTGGTTCCCTCTTCCCTGACTTGTTTCCCTGTCATCTACCAGGAGGTGCCAACTAAAGCTTCGCCTTATGTTGACAGTGCTCTTAAGCCCTTCTACCAACTGCAGAATGACTACAGAGAGACCTTGAAGCAGCCCATGGTTCATCAGTGGTTGGAAGGTGCTCTCTCTGAAAGCACACAGAAGTAAGAGAACCGTACAGAACATAGCTTGCCTTAATTAAAAACTCCAGTATCCATTGAGCAGGCACAGGAAAAAACCAAAACACTATGAATTAACACAACCGTAAAGAAAATCAAAATACAGCACTCTTTAGGTGGGATATATTTCCTTGGATTTACTCTTGTGTAGCATATTTGGCAGATGAAAAGCTGGGCAGGGAATCCAAAGACCTGGCTTCTGGTCAGATCTATGCAAACCATGACGTGGTGGATAGTGCATTTGAAAAACTTATTAGTTCTGGGAGTGCAACAGTGAACTAAAGATGTGCATTTTGTTTCAGAATTGATGTAAGACCTTAACCTCATGTTACTTTCAATGAACAGTGGTAGAATATTCAAGAACTTGAGTTCTACTGTTCTTTGACTTTTTTAATGTATGTAACTTCTTAGTGGTTTAAGAAAATAGACCTTTGGGCCTTTTAAACTGCTGAAGAGCTAATTGTTCACAGTTTTAATAAGGCAGACATAAAGCAATACTTTGTTTAGCAGATCTTCTGTTTCCTAGTTAGCATCTTGAGGGCTTTTGAACATGAGTAGTCATATGCATTAGGTTCCTTAATGTTTTTTTTTCCATTTGTCTAGCTGTGTTTTAAATTCTTACTGCTTTATTTTAAATTCTTACTGAGCAGAAATATTGCATTCTGTGAGTTCTGCCAGTTAAAGCATGTAACATGAGACAGCAATACTTGCTTTTGTTTGAAAGTTCTGCCAGAAAATTTCACAGGATACCCCCTGCTTTTTGCATTGTGGACAATTTACTCTTCATGATAGCTGTATTTTTTTTACATCTCTAACTTTGCCTAAAGCTAAAGCCACCTTAGCCTATTTTGATGGGTTTTTTTTTCCCTTTTCCCATCTTTGTAGTTTTGCTTTGTTGGTTTTCTTTGATTTATCTGACAATAGATGATAACCTGCATGGGTTCTTCTGATATTAAAGTATAATGTGTGCTTTCTGTCTGTCTTTACTTTCATGGTTTTTCCTATTAATTATTTTCATGTTATATTGTCTATTGGCTGCTGCTGAGCATTGATTGATTTTTTTCTGAGATTTAACCACATAGTAATACTGAGGTTTTAAATCATAGTCAGAACATGAGTTCTTTCTTGACCTTTGCCTCCTTATGCCTCCCTTCTCTTCTTCTTTTGGTACCTTTCAGCATAGACTTAAAATTATTTGGGCAGGACTAAGCTTACATTGGTCTTGACTACATTGGTCATCTTCATTTTGAAAAAAACCTCTTTTTCAAACTTGGTGTCTCTTAACCAGTTTTTAGTGCTTAGAAAGAAGTGTGTTGTTAACCCACAGCATTTGGTAAGTAAATGTTGCTGAAGGACTGCAAGATTCCTGGAATCTCAAGCCACTCAAGGTTATTGAGCTAAAATACCTTAGGATGAATTCTTGTCTGTCTCTCTACATCTCTGTGCCTGGTTAGTCTTGCTTTTAAAGCTTCAGTAAATCTGGTGACACCAGGCAAAGTAGCTGGTATATATAGTTCCTTGGACCCAACCAAAGCCTTTTTGCCCTCCAAAAAGCAGTTCTTCACTTTCCAAAACTGAATTAAGTTCTAGGTTAAACATGGTGGCAGTGGTTAAACACCAGTAAGACTGGCAGGTTCATTTCTTAATTCCTTAGAATTTTCTGTCTAATTCTGTTTTCGTGGTTTGTTGCTACTATTTTAATAATTTTGTTTAAAAATACCCTCACTGACAAGAGACAAGTCAAAGAAGCTGAATTTCTGAAATGGAGGAATATTGTGGTTTCTTTATTGAGAATACAGATGCAAATAATTAATTTCTTGCTGTGATAATACATTCTTGCATCCAAATGAAAACAACAGAAAAGGGCATAAACTAGTTAAAAATCACTAGGGGCTAAATTTGCTTAAATGGCAGAAGGATTTGGGAGTACAACAGAAGTAGGAATTAATCACAAGTGAGTGGGATGAGGAAATACCAAGTTATGAAGAGAGGATATGACTGACTTTTACTGGAATACTTTTGCTTTTCATACAATGGTATCGTGAAACAAGTTTCCATGGCACTGGCAAGCACTTTTTCTTTAGCCATCCCTATCCAATTACCCTTTAAAAAAGTATTGTCTTCTTTCTGTTGCCTTCCTTGTTTAAAAGTAATCAACAGGAAGATTCTTGCAACTCTTTTAATTCTTAGAGTAACAGTTTTCATAGAGAGGCTTTTTGAAAGTTAGATACTTTAGCAGATTAGAGAACAGCTCAGCCTGGTCACTTCTCTCATTAATCTTTTTATTTCCCATTGTTGATCTGTTTTCTCTTCTTATTCTTAACTCACTGTCCTGGGCATCTGTTAATTTGCATGATATGCTTTTCCCACTTAGGCATTCAGTTTTTGAACTTCTGTTGAGTACTTAATGTATATACGTTGTTTGATTCCATGCTTTCTTTAGCATATCTTTAATGTGGATCCCACTCTGTGGGCAGTGGTATTTTAATTTATCTCTACCATTGCTAAATTAGGGTTAGGGTTCTTCTGACTTTTCCTGCCAGCCTTTCTATGTTTTAGAAATAGGCATTTCTGACTACTGTGCACATGTGTGCTCACATACACATATGCATATGCATATACGTATACATATGCATATGCATATACATGCCTAAAAATATGTGGGTTTTGGTCTGTCAGGTTGTTATTCCTGTCCTGTTTGTAAAAGCTGTTTTGCTCAATATTCTATTGATTGTAAAGAGGGGCTGATCTTGACTGTTTAAAATTGAGCCGTTGCATTCCTTGGTCACTATTGAGTACAAACATCTTGAAGAAGTCAAAAATGTTGTGATGAGGAGTCTTCAAGACTGAATAGTAATCATCAGATTAAGCTCTGCAACTAATAATGGAAATACTGGTAAATTGATAATGCTAATAAATAGCTTATGCGCAGGGGAAGCCGTTCCTTCTTGTATTGTTCAGCAGGGCCAGTGATGTACTTCCATGTATGAAGTAGGCTATTCCGTAATGTGGAATTTTTTCTTTCTCATTAACCTTCATTAATTCAGGTATTATGAAACTGTATCTGATGTGCTCAGTTCTGTTAAGAAAATGGAAGAGAGTTTAAAAAGGTTGAAGCAAGCCAGAAGAACTGCAACTTCAAACCCTCTTGGTACAAATGGGGGCATGAGTGATGACAACAAAATCCGACTGCAGCTGGCCCTAGATGTTGAGTATTTTGGAGAACAAGTAAGTTATGAGAAACAAGTTTTTTATTATTAATAATAGTTTTGGAAGGGAGATGAAAGAGGAAGAGGAACCTTGACTCAGATTTTGGTCTTGAAAGCTTTGTTGGTATGGGTTTGGGATTTGAGTTTTTGCTTTGTGTTTTCCCATTTATATGAAGGAGATTATTTCAGACCTTGGTGATTATAGATACTACTTTAGCAATGCATACTTTCCTGTCCTTTCTTACACAAATTCAAAGCTTGTATTTCTTGCTACTCAGAGTTCAAGTACTGCTCAGTGCTTGGAAGCATTAAGAAGAAACACTGTTTACAGATGAGAGGGCAGAAACCTGACTTAGGTCTGATAGAAACTTCTTTATGGCCCTTCTTTTGCTTGCCTTATGTTGGGGTGTTTCCAGCCTTGATGTTCTCTGTGGTGAGGTTCTGTGCCCAAGAGCTGTGAGGATTTGTTGTGCTGCACAGCTGTATGTGCTTTTCAGTACCAAGGATGAAATTTTAAATAGCAAAACATAGAAGAAAATATTCCAAGAAATGCATGCAGTAGTGTTGTGGGTTTAGAGCTAGCTAAAACTTACTAGCCTATTTTCTGTTGTGAGATATGATTTTAGAAGAAAGGAAAACGCAAGCTTAAACTTAAGACTATAAGGAAAATTTATTGACAAAACAAACTAACTAAAAGAAATGAAAAGTCCAAATGAAACTTCCAGAACACTTCTTTCTCCTATCTACTTATTTCTTTCCCACTTGACAACATAAAACAAAATCTGGGATTTTTAAAATCAGTTATCACTTCTACAGTAATCTTTCTCTAATTCACATAGGGCAAGGAGTCTTCTTTTTCAACACTCTGGAGATATGTCCACAAGAACAGTTCTCTGTGGCTTGCATCTTCACGAAACAGCAGCTGCCCGGTTCAGAAAAAAAACTCTGCTGTTGTGAAACTCCTCTCATTTTTCTTCATTGAGTCAATGGGTCATTGTCAACTTATGGGGTGTCATTTTTAAAGATGGGCTGTTCAAAGGGAAAAAACTCACTTTACCAATTTCTACAATCATCTTCATCTCTAAGAAACACAAGTCTTTTTCCTCTTCTCAAAGCATCACTGCTTCTTTAAAAATCTACTACTTCTGGTTATCTGTTACTTCTGATCAAATTCACACTGA
>VWYI01047352.1:16942-42642 GCA_013399455.1 Anthoscopus minutus
CAACTGACCCAGTTCTGTTCATGTTGTCACTTTCTGGTTTTCTCTCACCCAAGAGAAGTCATGGTCTGCGAGTCTCATCTAGGCACTGGCAGGGTTAACATTTCACATAGGTCGGCTGGAGCAGTCACAGTGATGGATTGCAGGAAAAATGGAGCTTTTCTCTTCCTCTGCTCCGCAGCCGCTGAAGAAAGCCGCGATGGGGAGGGGGGGGTGCCGCTCTGGCCTCTCATCTCCGTTCGAGAGCTGCTGGCTTTGGCTCGGGCACGACCCAGAGGAATCTCGGCTCGGCCTGGCGGCAGCAGCGGATCAACCCGACGGCGGCAGCCCAGCCCGGCCTGGCCTGGCCCGGCCTGGCCCCGCTGGCACGCACGAGACCGCGTTTTCTCTCCCCCCACCACCCTCAGAAGCCGGAAACCGAAAAGAAAGAGTTCAGAGTTTCCCGGGCTTCACAATAGGTATTCATGGGGGTGGAACCCAACTCTGAATAGCTTACAAAGCTGTCAGTTCTCAGAACTGGACAGCCACTGGCTCCTTCTGAAGTTCCCAAGAGCCTCTTTCAAGAGAACCATTTTCGAGGATATTTCACTTCCTTCTTCTCCAATATTAACTAATGTCAAACCAGCACAAGTAGTTACATTAAATTGTCTAAACATACCATTTTGTACTCTTTTATTTCTAAAAATCATATCTAGATTTAAACAAACTTCCAACTAAGAGTCCATATCATTAGCTGCCAAGGAGTTGTCCTTGCTCTTGTTTATGAGCAGATGCTGTTTTGATGCATTGTAACAGGTAGATTAAGTCTGCTTATATGTGACCAGATGCTTTTCTCAGATGCGAGAGTAATCACAATTGGGTAGAGCTGTCTTACTTACTAAATCTTACTAAATCTTACTAAAAAAAACTATTATTTGTCTGGTTTTGCCTGAGGTTGAGCTTTTGTTCTTCTTTTCCATCCTGTTAATTCAAGCTGAACTCAGACAGATTATTCATAATCATTTGGGAGATGTTTTAGTGCATGTGACTATTATGGAGAATTCCAGCAGCAAACACCTTTTCAGAATCACTTCATTATGGTTTTAGTTAGATCCAGATTTTTTTTCTGCTTCACTGCACTCTTAGTTTTTTCATGGCTGTATTTTTCTTATTGTAAGAGCAATAGATTCCTGGCTAAGAAATTACTTGGCAGCAATCTCTGTAATTGCAGAGTTGTTTTTTCTTCCCCAGGAAGTTCAAGGCTAGAACCATAGGCTCTTGTAGCCTGTTCAAATGCTTTCACCATCATGCTGTTGGCTCTTCTTGGATGTATTCACATTGATCTTTAAAGCATTGCCCAGAAACTTTATTTGGAGTTGGAAAAAAAAGAATAATTTGAAATCAATGTATTAAAACCAGCTACAGCCAAGTTTCTCTTTCTGATTGCTTCACTGGGAAACTTCCAGCTGGCCTTATTTACAAGTTGCCTAGAAGATGGAGAAATATTTCCCTGCAAGAAGGGGAAAGTCACTTCTGTAACTGGAGAAGACTTAATTGAGCAAAGTTGGATGCAAATTTTTTATAGTTTGCAGTATATGCAGTTGTGGTTTTTGCCATTTGTCAGTGCAAGACAAAAATGTAGGGTTCACTAAGTGTTTTAAGTAGAATAATTACTGGGTTTTTAATGTTTTAAAGAAAAGTAATGAGTATTCTGTATCTTTTTAGATACGAAAGATGGGACTGGAAACAAGCAGCATAAAAAGTTTTTCAGCACTTGCAGAGCTGGTTCTAACTGCCAAGGATCAGGCTACAACGGAACCATCCTAGATATTTTTGAAAACATGTGATTGAAGATAAGCAATGTCCCTGAAAGAAAGAAGGGAGAATTTAACTCTTCTTTGTTTTACCAAATAAATAGCAATGAAGTGCTTTCTAAAGTATCTCGAGCAGCAAATCAGTGTATCTTCTGCCTCGATAAATTTGCTTCACCAAAAGACTGAGAATTTAACAGTTATCCATTATATGGAAAGCAATCAAAGTTCTAAACTTTCTACTATAGAATAGAAGTAGAAGAAAATGTTTTTCTTATTTTTGTTGTACAACTTGAAATGTACAAAAACAAAGTTCTATGGTGAAAATAATATGTAATAAATTGTCTTCCTAACTTTTGATGTCCCATATGTTTTTGAATCAAATGTATTGATTGACAGCTGTGTACAACCTGCTCCAGAGGCAAAGAAACTGAGGTTCTTGTTAACAAAACCCTTCATTATAGTGAAAGGACACTGAGTGACCAGGGTTTATGTATCTATATATATAGAGCTATATCTATATGTATATCTCAGGTTTATTTTAGAGCAGTTTGGTTGCAATGGAATGAAGGCATGTGGCTGTTTTGGGTATTGTTTATAGAAGTCGAACATTATCACTTAGGAAAATATATAGGGAAAAGAAAGAGAGAAAGATAGAATATGAGTACATAGTAGAGATGAAAGTTAACCACATCCGTGGATCCAGCAACAAGACTTGATTGTTGCCAGTTTAGATGTTTGTTGGCCAAAGTGATGGTTACAGTCTTGATCTATCAGGGGTGGGGGAATCCCACAAAACAAAGAGTGTAATGGGTTCATACATGTTTATGGTGGGAGTGCCCTGGTACCTCACCTGGAGGGGAGTTCTCCACTGTCTGATGTTAACAGTATGGATCACATGTAGTCCTCTGCTGGGAGGCCCCAGAAATGAGTTTGATGGCACATTACGTTGGTGGTTGTCACAGACTCTGGGTGTGAGACTTAGGGTGATTTTGAGCAGTGATATTAGTATGAGCACTTGCTTTCTCTTTGCCAGAGAATTTCTGTCCGGATGCATTAACCGGGATGTATTAACCAGATCTCACCTCTGACAGGTCTGGAATCAGCACCTTCCTGTCACAAATTCCTTTCATCTGTGCTTATCCTGCTGTGGTGGCTTATCTTATGGCAAGTTCTGTCAGTGGCCTTGACAGTGTTTGAAACAGGCTTTAAGAAGCTGTGGGCTTTAATTCTTTACAGGGTGTCAAAAACTCCCAAACGTTATTTCAGCTCTCCTGGGATGAAGAACTCGCAGGAGCAGGAGTCTGCTATTTCTCATTACTGCTTTGCTCTTGCCTCCTCTCCCTCATATGGGATATGGTTAGCTCTTGGGGTTTTGAATGTTTTCATTTAATTGATTTGGGTTTTTTTCGCAGACCATGTTGGTGTGAAGGGCTGCATGACAAAAGCTTATAAAGTACTTAAAATTTTTAAAATAATTTCTACTGCAAGTGTATAACTTAGAGGTTATTACATTAAGACTGTTTTCCTTCAAATTAAAACTTAATTCACTAAGTAGAATTTATTCAAGGTTGGCATATTTCTGATTTGTATTATATTAGCTATTAGAACTCACCTGCATACATGGAGAATTTTTGTAACTTGAAACATAGTTAGATCAGTGCAAGGTGCAGGAAATTTGAAAGTGTTACTAGGGTTTATAATGGTAGAAGGATTAACAAAGATCTTTCTTGAACCTAGAGTGATCTGCCTATTGATGCTTCTCTTTCATATGTGAAGGACAGGCAACATAGTCTGGGCACAGTAGGACGTGAATTTAAGGCTTTAAGGTCAGAGAATGCCCTGGTTTTGTTTGTGCTTTGTTGTTCTGATTTTTTTTTACTTTTCTTTTTTTTTTTTGCCATGTGAAAATTTAATGCTGGAATTCTAGTTTCCAGTTATTAATTAAAAATACCTATTTTTTGCTAAAGTATTTAGAGAGCTTGGGGCTTAATGCCTAGATTATGCAAATTTTCCAAGTACTTAGAGATACAAGGTTTGTAGCACATGGCTTTTGTATGAAGTGAAGCTGTAGTGTGGAAACCTTTCACAGCTTGAGGGCTTTCATTCCTCACTGTTGGAAACCAATGCTATTCTAGTTGAGAAGACACAACCGTGTGATCATGGTGCTTTTGAAGCAATTAGGAAAGGTGGCTGTTAGGACTTTTCTATTACTAATTTTTTTAAGGGAGGCAGTGAGGAAAGTCCTGCTGCTTAAAATTACGTGGTGGTGCTTGGAACTAATGTTGAATAATTGAGAGCAGGATTTGGTTTTTCTAATTTGCTTAGCTTCTCTCTGTTCATGGCACATACACAATCGAGGGAGCATCCAAATCTATTGCTGAAAAAAGAAACAGCAAAGTGAACCAACTTATCAAATGACAGATCTGTTTGTCTCCTTCAGGCATGTGGAAATCCTCAGCCTTAGGCATACACTATTGAGAGGATGTAACTCTTACTGCTTATGAACAAGAACTTTGTGTGATACTCCCCATTTAAAGAAAGGTGTAAACTAACTTTGTCTTTGGTAAACTGAATTTTAGCATTTTCAGACACTGTGGATCAGTGAGGAGAGGATCTACCATGTAAGTGTGTTCAATGGAGATATCTTCTGCTGCTAATCCTATTTCTTCTGTTCCTCAGGTAATTTTTGAAGTGCACTTCATGACAGTAATGCAGTTTTGATTTTGTGCATTTTTCTTCCATTCTAGGACCTTTAAAAACTTGCTATGCCTTTCTAGCCTTGGAAGGAATTTAGCTGGAAGAGGTTTTGTGCAATATTGAGGAGAGAAATAGCAGTGGTATGTCTTCCTGTAAAATGGTAACTGTGTTCTCAGCTTGGTAGGTTATACCAGAAGTGGACCAGATTATTCTAACCTCATCATCTAAAGATAACTAGCAGTATATGTATTTGGCTGGACCACTTGAGGAATATTTGCTCTCCTTTTTCCATCAACCATTGTAGTTTCAAGGTTGAACTGGAGGGATGAGGAAGCAAACTGCATAGATTTCTTACAAATTGTTTTGGTTTTTAATCTGTCAGTGAATTGTCAGCTATGCTCAGGAATAAACTGTTTGATGAAACCTAAAAGGCTCATCCTTGCCTTTGTTCTCTTTCTCCAAATCTCCCACCTTTTAGAGCCTGAGTTTAGGTGCTTCATTCACTAGATTCTTAGGCTGTAGATTGCTTTTGGGATCTCAGTATGTGAGTGGTGTCTTGGGTGCTTATAATGTGTGTCGTGGTGTGCCTTACAGTAGAATTTGGCAAAATTGGAGGAGAGTTGAAGAGTACAAAATGCCATAAAAATCTTAAATATAAAATTGATGTCAGAAACGAGTCTCAGGAGAGTACACATTGTTGAGGAAACAGAGAATTAGTTGGGAATTGGACATGGGTGGCTTTTTTGGTTAATCAGTTGTTTTTTACCATTTGAATATGTAGGAGAATGGGTTGCTGTACAGATAGCTTACCTTGTTGGTATTGTAGCATTTGCTCCAGCATGTCTCTCTTCACAGTCCTTATTCTGGTCAGTTTACTTTTAGTTCCCTGTCTCTGCCCTTCCCTTCTTCCTTTTCTTCTCCAGGGTGTCAGTGGAGAGGTGCTCTCCACCACAAAACTACTTTTCTGAAAAGTGTGTTTGGTGGGTTCGTTTTGTTTTTCTGCCTGTAACCACTGAACAGGGGTATAGAGTTCCAGAGCATGCAGCCCCCACCTGTGAATAAAGGCATTTTTCCCTGAGCTTTCTGTCAGTGTATCGAGGGGCTACCTCTTGTTATTTTCCACCTTCTTCATGAAAATGGGACATTTCATGGTCTGAAATTTTATTTGTAGATGATGCTAACTTCTAGCTTCAACAAATAAATGGGATACCATTTAAATAAGTATGAATCTGCCTCTTCCATGCTTAGAGCTATACCATTGACTGTAGTGCTTGATAATATACAACTTTCTGTCTTAAAAACATAAATCTGATTTGGAGCAGATTTTGAAGCCAGAACTTATTTATAGACAAAAACCCAACTGAACTGTGGCAAAGAAACTTGGAAGTGAGTTTATTTGCATCTTTCTACCTCTGCATGTTCATACTTAATTACTTCTGTATATAATAGAAGTACAGTATTTAGATATTAGAGCATCTGGAGTACATAGAGTATAAATGGATAAATACATGGATGCTGTATCCTAGTATTCTGAGGGTTATTTTATTTATAATGTTATGGCATTTTACATTGAACTACAAGGATGTGTCAAGTATCTACATCACTGATCGCAAGCTGCTGGCATTAGTGCATTTAGATTAGATGCACATTTGCACCACTACAGATGATAGTGAGCTGCTGTGCACTGCAGGATACATCCTGCATGATCTGCCACAGAGATTTGCAGTTATTTTTAAGTGCCAGCAGTGCTAACAATAAATCGAGACATGAGAGGTGCAAATCCTTGTTCCAGGTTTTCCTCAGTACCAAAGTTTGTCTCCCATTTCCTCACTTCCTAATTCAAGAGTCATCTAATCTGTTGTTCCACTTTAGTGTTTCAAAGTTTTATGACTCTGTTAAGAGTTGGACTGGACTGCTGTAATAATTTTATTCACAAGTAGCTGCACCACATCCACTATTAATACTAATATATATTATTGCCATTGATGCTATTTTTAAAGAACATATGGTTTGGATATGTTAAAGTTTACAGAATTGGATTCTAACCAGTATTGTCTGTCTTTGCTGTAAGGCTGTAAGAAATGCCTCACAGGTTATGAAGTAATCCAACAAACTGAATTGTATTGGAATAGTAGACCTTGTGGGAGTTTTTTCCTAAAAAACATAAGAGATAATTCTGTCAGAGTCTGAGAACTTATCCATCACAGTTCATTAATACTACCAAACCCTATTTTTACCATTTCGATAGAGTTAAAAAGTGACCATATCCATCTGGGCTGAGGAGAGAAGAAACTTCCTCTAAGCATGTTTTTGCTTCCAAGGCAAAAAATCTTGTCTCAGTGGGGATAATTGGAGCCTGCCTCTGCTGTTGGCAGCATTTTAAAGGAAAATGTTGCTGATGAAGCTAGAAATCTTAGTGAGTAACTGTAAAATATTCACAGTTATGTAAAAGTCTCTCTTGTAAAACTGACCATGCAGTTAAAAAAGCTTTTTAAAGAATGAAGACGTCATTCTCTGTAGTAAATAAAAATAGTATAGTAAAAGCTGCTTATCTGTTTTTTCAAGTTGATGCCTTGCATTGAGACCCTACCCTGCCCCACTGCATCCAAAAAGGGAGCTAGGAGCAAAAGAATGACAAAGAATAACATGGAAGCTGGAGGAAGGATGTGAGTCACCTCATATGAAATAGATGAATGGGGATGAAATGTTGTAAGGTGTTAGCTTTCAAAAAGCTGTATTTCAAACACTAAACTGCTTCATCTCAAAGCTAAGTAGAGCACTCAACAACATCACAAAAATATCTGATGAATAAGAAAAAGGTGATGGGAAACGTGCATCATTCCACTCCTTTCTTATCCTCCGTGTTTGTGTTTAATCCTCATGCAGAGGGTTTACTACTCTGCCAAGAAAAAGCATTGCCCTTGACTGCTTTTCAAAAACAGCGAAAAAAAATGGCTTATTCAGTGTTACTTCCAGGTATGCCCCATCTTCCTTCTGTGCTCCAGGATCTTCTGGCTGATCTGTTCCATCACTGGCCAGTTTGAAAAAGGCTTTATTTATTACCTGCGAGGAAAAACATAAGAGTAACTCTGGAGTCATCCGAGGATGATCATGATGGGACAAATGAGAGTCTGAGTAAATGATGAAGCACATTGTACTCCATAGATGTTTTAAAAATATGTTGGATACTTGTCCATAATGTACAAAAGCTGTATAACTGCTATTACACTGGGGTGGTCTGTAATCTTGTTACCCTCGTGTCATGGTTTAACCCCAGCCAGAGCTAGGTACCACACAGCTGCTCATTCCTCCCACAACTTGCCAACAAAACTCTTGTGTTATCAGCATTATTCTCCTATTAAATCCAAAACATACTACACTGTATGTGATACTCAGTCCCCTACTAAGCATGTCCCCTACATAGCTCTGACTGCTTTGTTGTAGGTAAATTTATTCAGTTTAGGAGGCTGAAACTGTGCAGGAAACTTTTTTTTTTGAATGCCAGTGATATGTACTGTACCTTTCCAACTGTTAGACTGGTGTTGCTTATCTTACTGAAATCTGCCCCCTTCCCCAGCAGTCCAGGCAGTTCCATATCTGCAAGAAGCTCCTGTAGATCAGAGCTGTCTTCTAGTGTCAATGCTGGCAGTGTTAATTTAATTTCTCTGCAGAGAGAAGGAGAGAGAGAGAGAGGGAAGTGAGTGGTGGTTCACTGTGGAAGCATCATGGTTGAGCAGTCCTGGGGAATGGAAATGTGAAAACAACTGCAACGAGTGCTTGCTCTGTGGGCACAAGCACTGTGGGTACTTGTTACTGTTTCCAAGGGTTAATTCACCCGGGGTCTTTTGCTAAACCCCAAATCATCCCACTTCATGGGTGGGATGCAAAGGCATTTTGCAGTTTCCTTGAAATACTCCCAGATAAAAAGCTGACCCCATCAAAGCAGAGCTCCTTTGAAGTGAGCCCCCTGGCTGTGCAGGGGATTCTCTTTGTGCTCTGTAGTAAAGCCTCCTGGGCAGGATCCCATCCCAGGTGAGCAGGCAGGCCTGTGTGACTCACCCCAACCCATCCATCCCTACTATGGGAGGGTGCACATGCCCCTTCCCTACCTTGGGGACAGCCGCTGGAGCCAGGCTGAGGACTGCCATGTCAGCTCGGACTCCATGTGCTCCAGGTCACTGCCATTGATGGGCTGCAGCAGCACCAGCAGCGCCGTCTTGCTGATGGGGACTTCCACAACGGAATAAGTCCCACTGGCATCAGTTTTGTGCTTGAATGTCCCCATGATAGACAACATAGGGACCATGACCTTTGTGTTTGAATCCACCCAGAACTCCTGAGGCTCTTTGAGCAGGAAGGCTTGCTTAACATTCACTGAAAAACACACCCAGAAAGGAAACATTGATTCTTCTCTTCCTTCCTCCTCTCCTCTGCCCCATAGCTGATCTTTTTAAGAGCAACACACTGGGTCTTAGAGAAGGACTGCATGTATAAAATCACATTTATGTCTCACCCTTTTAATCTGCCTTCTGGTGCCATCACGCTCATAGCACAGGGACCATGACCATCAGGACTGTGACTAAAGCTGCTGTATTTCTATTTGCTTTGTGGCCTTTCCTGGGGACAGCAAAATGTCTCTGCTTGCTTGGTTGCCTGCTTCCTCCCAGGCTGCCACATGATCCTCAGGGGCTCACAGGCCTGTGCAGAGGGTCTGCTTGGTTTCCTCTCTGTCCCTCAAGCACAGTGATGGCATGTTTGGAAGCACATCCATCGGGCTCAGCCCTTGCTGCAGGGCTCAGACAGCCAGGTGGGCTCAGGAGAGGGAAGGAGGCACAACCTCTGCCTGAGGTCTCACCCTTCACCATCTTACAAACCAAAGCAATGGGGAAGGTTATAAGCACAACACTCAAGTGTTGGTTGAGCCAAGGAGGTTAAAATGGACATACTCGAACACTTATTAGACCTTAAAATAAATTTCTTTCCCAGCTCACAACTATGAGAGGCCTTGCTCTCACATTTGCACTACTTCTGTGCAGCTCTGCATTTCAACATGTTATCTTTTCACAGCCACAGAATACTGCTGCCCAGCTGGGCAGATAAACCTGTTTAGCACTAAAGAATCTACTACCCTCAGTGAAACTTGTGCCTGATGTTCTGCACTGAATTCTGAATGGCAGGCCCTGCCTGGCAGCAATGAAGAAAACTGTGCAAGTGAACCACACTTGAGACCACTAGAACATTTATCTGATGTTTTGTATGGATTTCTGTCACTTTATCAATGCTATGGCTGTTAATAGCATCTCAGAGATTATATAATGTGTTTCAGAGAAAAAAGTGTGGGTTTTTTTTCTTTCTGCAGCTATAGGGACAGACGTGGAGCATGACAGCATCAGATGTCATGGATGCCCCTTCACAACCAAATGGCAAACCAAATGCTAAAGTTATCTTCCATGTTTATTTGAAGATAATTGCTTGTGTAATTCATTTGTTCTTGAGCCAATTTTGTCCATGCAATATGTGGGGACTGCAACATTTCAAATGCATCTTAGGAGAGAGAAGGTAATAAGCTGACCCAGCAAGGCAGACTCATGAACATGTGTTTCTAAGCTTATACAAATTTCAAGTTTCCAATACAGAAGAAGAGGAAAAAATGGTTCCACTAATGGAAAACTCCGCTTTTGTGACCATGCCCAAGTCTGTAACACAGTTACTTTTGCAGTATCATATCTATGCTAGATCTTAAAATGAAGAAAAAGCTAATGCCCTCAGCTTGCTGGGAGAATGATAGCACCCATGAAGGGCAAATAAAACCTGACATCCAATTTTGAGGTGGGAAGATGGAGGCACAAAAAGGTATCCTGGGCACCGCAACTCCATCTTTATCAGTAGAGGCCCACTCAGGAACTTAGGGCTCACTGCAAGTTTTCTGAAATACAGTTCCAGGTAGGCAAGCTGTCTAAAGTGTGCATTCTTTGGTATTGCACTCAGTTACAAGGATCTATGATCAGCTACACTCAGAAGGGAAGGCTCAGTTGTAGTGCAGGGGATTTCTAGGACAGCAGCATGGAATGACTCTAGGCAATGAAGGGATTGTCTTATTTCTGCTGGGTTTGTATAAAAGCTGCCCTGCTTCCACAACTGAGGATGTTTGGTTGCTTCCTGAGCTAGATGTTGCCTCCTGACTTCTATATTTAGTAGCCGCTACAAGAGTTATGTCCACTGTATTTTTTAGCCTTTTTTGTATCTGTACCTCTGGCCTGCTACCCCCAGCTCCTTTAGCTTTCTTTATGGTTACACCCTGATCAATGTTGCTGGAGGCCTCTCATGATTTTTAGTTCCCTTGCAACCAGAAATGCTGCCTAATTCTTTCTCATGCACCTCTCCACACCTTTCCTAATCCTTAGTTTCCTGCACAAGGAAAATTTCTTGGAGGCCATCTCCCTCCTCCTCACCCCCCTGTTGCCCTCACTGGCTCATGGCTGAGTGCAGGCAGGATCCCTGGCACAGTGGTGGGGAGCAGAGGTCCATCCTTCCATCTGAGCCCTTCCCTTTCCCCACTGGCCAGGCATGATCTTGCTTCCTTCCCAGGAGCAAGGCCACTTCCCTTCCTTCCCCAAGATTGTTCCCAAAGTGAGCAGGGCTGCCTCATACCTGCCAAGCGGACGTACACAGCGAACAGCAGCTCTGTGGACGGATCGATGTCTGCCAGCAAGCACTGGCTCTGGCCCTTGCTTTTGGCCTCCACAAAGGCATTTATTTGTTTTGCTGCCTTGCCTGGATTTGTCAAGTCAACAGCTCGGGCGTAGAATGCATCAGCACTGAGGAGCAAGTGCTCCATGAACAGCTGGAAGAGGGGTATGCCAGGGGCAGAGAACAGGCTCAGTGTCTTAGAAAAGAGCAGCTCCTTGTCCTCGCTCTTCACAAGCCTTTCGATCGTCCTCAGGCTGGAAAGGAAATTGCTTCCAACTGCACTGGAAGTGCAGTCAGGGTTTCCAGAGGGGGGAACAAATCCCAGGAAACCCTGCAAATCAAGTGCTGTCTGGTTTGAGGCACCCAGGTAGAATGACACCAAGGAGCTGTAGAGGCTGGTTGGGGACAGGAGCACATTTTGGTCCTTCTGTGCTTTCTGCAGTATGCTGTAAAACCGCATGCCCAGGACGTACACCAAGTCACTCAGGTAGCCTCGTTCCTCCTTCCCCCAGGTATTGAGGCTTGGGGCTTCAAATTTGTTCTTGTCATTCACATCGCCTTCATATTCAGGTGCGGTTTGGGACTCAATGGAAACAGGGACAACAGTCTTTCCCTCCTGAACCAATTTTTCCAGCTTGTCACAATCACTCTCATTGAAAGAAAACAAATTGAAAGGATGGACATAGACCCGGTCACAACTCACCACAGCAAGGCAAGCCAACAAGCAGAGAAGATCTGCTACCAGATTCATGTTGGAAAATTGCCTCCACGGTGTCTGCTGAAAGAAAAAAATTAAGAGGAAAGGAGACTGGTCAGTCTCTTTCCAATACAGTTTCTCTTAATTACAGTATGAGGTGCTAGTGCTGCATTGGAGTTACAAAGGTGGGAATTTCAGTATTTTGTGGTGTTTGGTCTAACGCTGCCCCCAAAAAGCCCAGGGTGAGACAGACACCAGTTCCATGGCAGCAGGCAGGAAATGGTAAGCACAGGTGCGACTCCCTTACCCACTGCAGTACCCTAAGGATTTAGCATGGGAATAGTTGTGGATACTGGTTATATGGACTATAAACTATATATGTATCAGCTAGAGCATGCTACTTCTGCAAAACCTTGTTTTGCAACAAATGCAACAACATTTGCTCCTGGGACTTGGTCAGAGCTGTGTCTGCAAACTGCTGCACTGAGCCTTGCTGACACACGGACAAGCTAAGCAATGTGCTTGCTGTTATGCAGGAAGTGGGTTTGGAAACCTGTTCTCTTAAGGTCCAGACACAGAATGGTCCTGCTTTGTATGTCTAGTCAGCAAAATACCTGGCACTAGCAGAGCATGGTATGTTTTCATAGCCCAGTGCAAACATTTACTCTGGCTTCTAGGCAAACACACTCCAAGCTCCCTTATACAAATGTGCTTGCACTGAAACCATTTTCATTGCACCTTCTACGTCTGAATACAGAATTAGAAGGAGTAGGGTGAGTGTTGCTCAACTGTGCAGGCAGTCTTCTCCTGAGGTCACTTGCCGCTCTTGTTTTTCCTGACAAGAAGCAGAGAATTTTGCTGCATGTGGATGTCACTGGTGTTTAAGCACAAAGGATGTAATGCATATTCGGAATGAGAATGTCATGGACACACATGCTAAAAAATCATATCCACTGACAAATTTTGTATTTTTAGAATTCTCTCTTTTCCTATATCATACTTTTTGATCACTAATAGCTCTGCTGTACCTTTCTTGGATTTCTAGTATATGACTTTTAATCTGTGTATTTGAAATCTAAATTGAAATGTTTTGAAAATTATGCATCTGCAACACTTATGATCAGCCAAAATGCTGTTATTCAGAGCTGTATTTTTATTCTGTTATTGATTCCTTGTTTATTGTAGCTTTATTCACTCTCTTTCGCCCATTTCAAGTTCTGCAGAGATCACTAGATGGGCAAAATGCTACCAGCCTTGCCAGTACCCAAGCCCTGCTCTCTGCTTTCTTTCTCCAAGGCTTTTTGAGTCACACCAGTCTGTCAGGTATTGTAATTCTGATAGTCTGAGCCTTTTGAGAGGACACAGAGCTATGGCTGTCTCAACACTTACACAGGGTAGAAGCACTTGTGTTTAAATCCATCTATTCAAGACCCGGCCCTTTCCCAGCCTAATTTACATTGTATGACCACGTTCTTACCCCTGAGGGCTCCCCAAGTATTTCATGCCTAATAATATCCCAGTTTGCAGAATCACCACTCGCCTTGCACGTACAAAAACTGAGATGTGCAGATGCTTGGTAACTAGACATACCTCGCTAAGTATGTCTGCCTGCTAACACGGATATCTGCATTCCCAGGCTGTAGGCTCCTAACAGCTGGGTTTGAAAATGGAGCTTCTGTTGCTGTAATGGTCACTTAGGATGTCTAAGTGTCTTCCTAGTGAATGTCTGTGGGTTAAGCCTGAAACTCTTTGCTCCTCAGAGGCACGCAGGAGAGGACCTGCTGTAGATCTCTGTCCCTGTGCCTTGACCCAAGGATTGTTCTTGCCCTTTAACTCCCACCTCATTCTCTTAATTACTGTATGGGCTCACACTCATGCTGCTGTCCCCTCTGCTCCCAGTCCCTCTTCACCTCCCTAGCCCTGCTGGTAGCATGTGCATGCATGACAGAGCATATTCATTGGTTATGACTGGTTAAAAAGTTATCTTGGAAGATGCCTTCCCAACTTTAGTTTCATAGTTAGACCAGCTACTGTGCTAGTGGATTCCTAGACTACTCAACATGTTTTCCACATTGGGATGCTCAGGAGGATGAACCAAAAAGCCACAAATCAGAAGGAGCACCCTTCCCACACTGTTCTCTCCATCATACAATTATTTTGATGCATTACCTAATCTTTTCTGCCCAGCAGGGAGGGTGACCCTGTACCACCTAGGCAGGCTGTGCCTTTAGGCACCATTAGCACCCAGTGGTCACTTCTCTCTGCCTGCCAAAGCCCCCTGTCAGCTTTTGTTCCACGAGCAGAAGCAAGAGGAGCAGTTCTTGCTGCCAACCACTTACCCTAAGCTCCATCTGTGGAAAGTCAGCGTGGTTTTTTTGGCTAAATAAGAGAGCCCTTATCCCTTTGGAAAAAGCAAGAATACCTGAATTGAAAAAGCAGCATTCAAAGTAAACCTAGTAAGAGTGCTTACTCGCCTCTGTCCTGGGGGTGTCGCCCCTTTGTTGCCCCTCCGATGCTGTTGTCCCTCGGGCGAGCTCCTCAGGACACCTCTGCCCCCGGGCGCTGGGACTGCGGGTGGAATTCTGCCCTTTCTACACGGCTGCGGTGGCATTGCGCAAAACTGCTTTACATCGCAGCCTGAGTGCCCAGAGAAGTTACCTCAGGCCAGGCAGGGCCAAATGAAACCTGAGCCCGCCTCAACACCAGCTGCATAGAAAGTTCCAGGGATGGATACACAACCTTTAGCCAGACCCTGCACACCTGTGTAGCCTGCAGTTACACATTTACCGAGGCAGATACAGGCATTTTACTGTGCAGAATAACTGTCTATAGGAGCTGAAAAGACCTCATTTTATGCCAGACTGAAAGGAATGCAGATCTTAATACTTATTTTTGTTGTAGGGTTGGATCAGATTTTTGTCTTCACAAGATTAATTGCCTTTAATCTCTACCTTGCAGCCTGGTGACCCAGGAGTGTGTGAGGTGTGTATGCTACTGCAGAATAAAGTGAATAAGCTCTCAATTTTTACCCTTTCTTTCCCTCTTGAACTATTCAGAATGTCAAGGCTTTGTTCTTTCTCCTCTTGAACAAAATGTGTAGAAATGGAGAAGATGAAAGCCAGAGAGGTGAGACTGCCAGATTACAAAGACTTCATCCCTCCCAGTCTCAGCCTCCCAAGTGCTGATTGGGAAAAGGGGTTAGGATATGCAAATCTTTCTGCTGCTTTTGAAACAATCTTTCCATTTTGGTGTGCCCCTTCTACCTATTGAAGCAAATAAATAGTGAATCAATCCAGGGACAACACAATTGGTTAGACTGGGTCTTGTTCAGTGCCCCTGCCATTCTTAGTAATTAAAATCCCACGGCTCAAACAGTAATAGGGTTGATTTATCATCTGTGCTTCAGTTTTAGAGGGCCAGTCAGGCATGATTTGTATTGCAGTGCCCATGCAACATGTTAGATTCAAGGAGAAAACTGAGAGAGGAGGATGTTTTCGGTGTGCCTGGCAGCTGGATCTGGTGGAGATAAAGGAGGAGACAGGGACAGCTGAGCCCTGCCAGCCCAAGGGCTGTGTGCCAGGTGCCTAACGCCAAAGAGATGAGAAATTTCCGTCTGTGCAGTCCTGCTTTTTGTTTAAACAATCTGATTACCCTCACTCTAATGAAGTCCTAAAGTGGTTCTGAGCCCAGGCTTGTATAATATGCTATCATGCACTGAAGGCTTAAAACAAACAGCTCGAAACATTCAAGGTGTTTTGTCCTCTTGCTGCCTGAGCATCTCAGTTGAGGAAGCATCTTCCCACAGAACAAATCCTGAGCCTTTGTACCATCTCTGGACAGCTTTAAAAAGCATCTAGTCAAGCAAAGAACACAGGTGGAGAGAGAAGGATGAAAAATGAAAAATGCATATTGTTCAGCTAAATGCCAAGAGATCAAGTTAGGTTTCAGGTTGCAATCTCCCTTCTCTCCCTTCTACCTGGAGACTCCTTCCCACAGGCAGACCAGTGGAGCCAGCTGGTCCTTTAGAGGCCAGTGGAGCTGCAGGGTGGGACATGAGCACAGCCCAAATTTCTATCTCCTGCACCACCACCCATGGGGGTCCACCTGAGGCACCAGGCAGGCACCAGCAGCACACACAAATGGCCAGACCACACCTATGAGCTATAGCTGGTCTTCTGTGTCCCCCTAGATGAGGCTTGAACACAGATAAAAAGAAAACCCAGCCCAGTACTCTCTGTATCGAGGACACACAAATGAAAGCTGTTTCATGGAAGAGCACCTTGTATTCCATAAAACTCTGAAAAGTACTTTTATTAAAAAGAATTACTGGCTTTGGCTAATAAGCTCCAAGTGATGCTGATAACACATAGTACAGCTGTCAGACTTACATGTTTGCTGTGGGCAATAAACATTGAAAGGGGAAATTGCAAACCCCTCACCCACTGTACTTTTTCCCTTAAATCATTATGCCTTTGTTCTGTAGGATCCAGACAATGTTGTTGTTTGGGTACCTCCTGCTTCCAGCTCCCCTAAAGGCCATGACCAAGCCATGCTGCAGCTGTCAGTCTCCTTTTGCTGTAAGTACCAGCCCTAAACAGGCAGCCCTGGCTGCAGGGGATGCTGCCCTGAAGAAGAGGAGGAGCAGGAGTCACCTGAACCACAAATCTAGCATGCTGGTCTGGTGGCTCTGCCACATAAAGTAAGTTCAGTTTAGTTGAATATTCTAAGGGTTTTCAGCCGGGTTGATCTTTGGGTGTCTTTTGGTGTTTGTGTACTCAGTTCTATTGTTTTCTGTCAATAAAAAAATGGTCAGTGTCTTTGAGGAATGCAGAAGTCTATCTTTTGCGTCCCACCCTTGCCCCCACATCAATAAAGTAATCAAAATATCTAGCTTTCTCCAGAAAAAGACGTTTCACCAGGTAATATTCAATGTCCTGTTTTCCACCACAGTCCTCCTCCTCCTTCGAGCCACCGGGAATTTGGCTGGCCCCAGTAACGAGGGAGAACTTTTGATTTCACCTTATGTTCACGCTCTACTACAAAGCTCAGACACAGTTCCCCCCCTCATTTGCCAATCACTTGTGCTCACTCAATTAATATTCCCCTATTAAGATGCATCACACACCAGCACACTTCTTAGATCTTTGTCTTTTATCTTCTAACAGTTTCCTCTAAAGGAGAAGGTTTCGAATTACAAAGAATATATCCTGCCACACCTGCAACATATTTTATCCCAGTAGTACCTAACTGCGGTCTTTCATTTTGCTTCTGAGACATTTTTAAGCAGGAGTGCATGAGCACTATTCCAATTACTATATGTGAACTCTGCTCTCAGGCTTTTTTTGTTGGGTTGCCATGGTTTTAGGAATGAGAGTGTGCTTAAAGATAGAGCTTCGACTTTAGAAAGTGGAGTCTCTATCCTGCCCATAGCTCTGTCCAAGGATTATTCCTCTTAAACAGAGCTGTGCCAGAGAACTTGCACTGGGCCAAATTTGGGCAAAAAGCTTTCTGGCAACAAGGAGCCCAAGAATGTGAAAGCAAGGCCATTTTACAAGCATCTCTTATCCAAAACAAGCCTGTGGCCCATGCACGTTTTCTAATGAACCTTTCCCTGCAACAGCCACAATAAAGGTACAAAGAAACACAGACCTCTCAAACCTGTTCCTCAGTGGTGAGGTGTGTGCTCTCCTTTTGCCCCACTCTCCGATTCTGGAGGAGCACTCGGCTGCCCCTTTTATACCCACTCTTGCATAAGCCAGGTCCGCCCCGCTCCCCCCCACTGCTGCCCTCATTTCTTTTCAAAACCTGCCTCTGTTTTTCCTGCTTGTTATTCATGGTAGCTGCTGAGAGGGAGCAAAGAGGGGTGGAAAAACACTGGTTATGGGTTTCCTTGCAGCCATCCTAGGGACCAGATCTCCTGGTCAGCCTCACTGTTTTGAAGTGCTAATGTAGAAGTGCTCCCCTGCCCCATGAAAAAATTCTCAGTGATGGTGCTCCAGCTCTTCATGCAAATACTGCCAAAAAAGTTTCAGAATTTTTAGCCCTGGCAGAGGAGCACTAACCTTACAGACAGCAACATGTAATTCAGCCTTGAATGGGAAAATGGTTTTGTCCACACTAGAATTTTGACTGATCGACCAGGCAGCTATTCTTTTGCTGAAGAGCATTGCGTCTCCACTTTGTCAGAAATTGTTTTCATTGATCTGAATTTTTCTGGGAAAAGCTGTATAAAATTCAGCACTTTGTGTGGAGACAATAGTAAACATTTTATTCTGTTTTGTTACATTTGTTTTCCAGCTTTCCCAAATTTTGCTCTGAGACCTGAACTCAAAAGAGCCAGAGGTACTCCTGTGACGATGCTCTTGTCTCCTGTGAGACAGCAGACCTGGAGGACGGATAATAAATGACTGCTCACAGGCTCAGACCACAGCCCTTCATATGACATCTTCCTAACTTGAGCTGGCATGTCTGACAAACACAGTTTATTAACTAATATATGGCTAATTTAGACATAATTGCATGTACATGGCATATATAATACATTACTAAAATTGAGGGTTTCTTTATTAAGCTTAAAAGTATCTTGAGTGAGAAACAGGCCACAGTTTGTTTGTACAGCCTGTGAGCTGGTAATCGTGAACTTCTACACCTCATCAACATACACCATGTTGCCTCTCTCATCTGTTTTGGTAAGGGAACATAGCCTGGAGTCTTAACGAGGCTCCAGATGGAGAGGGCAAACAGGCACTGGGAAAGGACAGGGAGGAAAGGCAAAAGGGAGTGCCTTTGTGGGAGGATCTGATAAAAGAAAGATTGGGGACTATTGCTTCATCAGCTGCTGCAGTGGTCACCCGAGGTGTGGCAGTAAGGATGGAATGGAAGAATGATTATTTGTGAGACATCCAGGAAAAAAACTTTGTAGAGCAGTAGAGTACCTACAGAGACCAAGAATTTTCAATTTGGAAGAGAATCCACTGGTATGGGAAGTATAAACATAAAATGCTGAAGGTGAACAGGAAGTCTTGAATCACTATTTTGTAATATTGCCAGAATCAGTGCATTCCTGGTAAAATTATCAGGCCACAAATATAAAGGAAGGACCCTTTTGCATGCTTGAAATGCAGAAGACACTGCCACAGGATGCTGCAGAGACCAAAGGTCTTGGTACAAAAAGAAATGAAGGGAAATACCAGAGGGCGTGGTCACTGGGCTCTGCAGAACATGATGGTCCAGGCGTCATTGTTAACTGGGGAAATCCCCACACAGACATCTGTCATGAATTTTGCTTGTTCCAACATCCCTCATACTTCTCTCTAAGGGATTGTCTTCAGCTTGCTGTGGAAATAGAGATGTCTGAGCTGATGCCAGCTTATGCTGACTCATTTTGCAGCACAGGCTGAAAATGCTCTTTTTCAGTAGAGCTATACTAGTGAAACACTGCACTCAGCAAACCCAACCCTCAGCCTCAGCATTGTTCCTGTGCAAAGAGCATTTAGGAACATGCTGCTATCTCTTCAAAATCAACATACACCATGGAAAATGCAAAGAATTTTCTTAACTTGTGGGTAGGCTCTTCATATTAATTAGCCATGTTTCAGGTTTTTCCTCTTTTAATCAGAGTTACAGCATTGGGGTCTAAAATGCGTCTCTGTCGCCTGCCAGACCCATGGGCTCTGTTCTAACTTCAGCTGCACCCAGAGTATTTGGTGACTTTTTCCAGAGTGAGTAAGTAGAAAAGGAGTACCACTCTGGAAAGTTTCTATACTTTAGTAAACCAATTTTCCTCCCATTCTATGAGAATTGTGGCAAGCTGCCACAGGCCTAATTTTATTTGTTTATTTTTGCTGTCTCTGGCAAAGTAATACTTTTTTGGCAGTGCCAAGTAATATTTTTTTGGCTGTTTTAATAATACAGGAATAGGTTTTCCTGTGATTTTTCCTGTGTTTTCTCTGTATGCCTGACCTCTGCCCATTCTGGCTGGAACCACTTTGCTGTGAAAGCTTCTGGTGAGCATGAGGATGTACTCAGCTTGCCCAATTTTTTGTGTAAAGAGGATTGCAAAAACGCTTTTCAATAATCACATTCAAAGTACAGATGATGAAAGAGAGGATTATCCCGCTTCTGCCATGGATTCTCACAGCAAGGAGCAATGGAAAACTTGGTAATTTGGCTCTCATGAACCCCAAGGATCACGTGTGCCATTCCTGTGCTGGGGTGGAGGGAAACAGCGTGTCTGCCTGGATGATGTCAAAAAGCACATGATGAGAGGGCAGCCTGACAACTGACTCAGGTGGAAGGGCTGGTGTGGCACAGTGCTCCTTCCCCACAGGAGGAGAGGTGCCCTGCCTGAGCCAGCTGCCTGGGCTGCCCTTGTCCTGGCCGTGCCTGTTGCAGGAGGGAATATCACAAATCCTCCCTGTTACAGGAGGGCATATCACCATCTTGCTATCTCTTTCAGCTTCTCAAGAAAGCTTGTATTAACACTGGTACACATTCTAGCCTAAAATTGTATTTGGTTTGTTACAGCTTGTGTTTGCAGGCCCTGAGGGTAAAGATTGCTTCAAATTTTCATAGCCTTATTTTTTATCTGTCCCAGTAGAAGATGCAGTTTTTAAGAGCATTTTAAGAGTTATCTGTGCACAGCCTGCACATGCACACAGAGGCATGACTGTGGGCCCACTGTGTATGTGGGCAGAGGAAACCTCCTTCCCTGAGGATCTCAAAATACTTTGCAGTCTAACAGTTACATCAGCAACATATAACTGATTTTGGGTCCTTTCCTGTGGCACATGCTGTGCCTGTGAGGAGCAAGACTCAATCCCAGACTGAAGCAGCCAGGACAGAGCGGTCTGTCCTGAGAGTGAAAGTGGACACAAAGAGGTGACATGAATCACCTTCAGTCGTGCAACAGGTTGGCAACATCTCAAGGACAAATAGTCAGGTTTCTTTACTCCCAGCCCAGTGCGCTTTCCTTTTTGATCACACTCTATCTTCATACAATCCCATGGATAAGGCAGAATAGCAGTGATGGCAGCAACAGCACACCAAAATGCCTGCCTGAAAGAGTTGGTGCCAGCTTTGTTATCAGAACTCTGGCAGATGCCTTTTTGTCAGAGAGGGATTTTGCTCTCTGCCAATATTTGCCATCTAGGTCAGGCACTTAAGTCTTCAAGCTGTCACCCCAGTTGAGCAAGGGAAGCAGCCAGGTGACCACTGGCTCAGTGGGAAATGCCACTATATTCAGCTCCAAAAGCCTCCACTACAAAACATCTGGCTGCCCTCAGAATTAGGGGTGCTGCAATAAGCTCAGTAGGCATTTACTCCCTGGGGATCTCCTAAGTGATACCTTGGGTGGCTGACCTGTTCTGATAGTATTGAGATTTTTTGAAACTCTGGTTGTAATTCTTGTACCCCAGCCAAATTAACCACAGAACACTATGCACAACTGTTGTTGTCTCCCAGCCTGGAAATTCAGAGAATAGCCACAGAAAGGCCTTTGGAAGTTGGGATATGCATGTTTCCTGCTCAAACTCAGGTTCCCCTTTATCTTTTCCCAAACCTCCCTCAAGACACCTCCACTCATCCTCCTGCTCCTCTGCCTGGGTGAGCAAATAGTCACAGTCAGCAGGACTCCACTCTTTTGGGCACTATTTGGTGTTCCTCTGAGCAGACTGTCTGTTGTGGTCTCCTGCCTCACTTGAGGAGTGTTTTTAATCATACGCAGTTTGTGCAGTTCATTAGTGAGAAACAGACTGGCTCCTTCCTCGCTGCAGCGTTATGGGACTCTTCCATCTTCTGGAAGCTACAGGGGCAAAACGGCGACTCTTTTGGGAGAGCAGCCACAGTTTTCAGCTCTCAAAATACAGTCTACAGATCTTTTTGCGACCTGAGATAAGGGCGAGGCTTTCAGGTTGGCATTAATTTGAGGGGTGCACGACTAACGCGTCCGTTACATATGGAGTAACGACTAAGCCGGGCTCTCTCCTGCTTTCGGATCCTGCTGGAAAGCAGAGACTCTGGGCCGGGCAGCTTTAGGGCTGCTCAGCAGCAGGAGCCGAGCAGCATCTCTCCCTGCTCGGGGCGCTGAACAGAGCCGCCCGCTCCTTCAGCACCGGCTCCAGCCCTGCCACGCAGGAGCAGGAGCCAGATTCCCCGGGCAGGGCCGGTGTGGAAGCGCCGGCAGGTCTGAAATCTGCGGGGAAGGGAGAGCAGAGTGCATCCCGGAGCTGATCCCGGCGCGGATCCCGCGGCCGCAGGACCGCGCCAGAGCCCTTCCTTCCCTGTCTCCTTATCCGAAGCTGCTGCCGTGCCGAGGCTCCGCCGCATCTCTGCTCCCGGCGCGGCCGGGGCTATCACGGCCATGAACACTTAGAAATGTTATTGTTAAAAACGAGACCGGACTACCGGAACGAAGAGTGATTTCAGCATTTGTTGTAAAAAGAAAAGGCCTAAAGCATGGGGGCCTCGGGCCAGGCAGGAGCGTTCCCGAGGATGCTGCAGCAGCGGCGTTTGGCTCCTCTCGAGCAGCGATGTCTTGTCCTCGGTGTTCCAGGTCGAGCAGCACAGCTTCCTCAGTTCAGATACCCCTTTTTATCCTGTTTTTTGTCCTTCTGGACTGGTTTCTTATTTCATCCTTGCATTTGCATGAAGGTTTAAGGCGCTCGATTGGCCCATTATAGCTTTAGTTTAGGCTGGCTCGTTTCACTCGGGGTGAGGATACACTTTTCTTATGTGTAGTACAGTATTTCTTATAACTACCCTTTTTACTTTTTTTACAATATAATAACCAAACCAACGTGCTTAACAATTATTTTACAACAGTTTCTAACCTATTTTTGACATTATTACCTTACTGCCCTTTGGAAAGCCAATAATTCTGGAAGCAATAGGAAGGGAAAGTTAAGTAAATATCCAGTAATATGTTTCTTTTTTTTTTCCTACAGAAAATAATGAAAGAACTCATAACTTAAATTTTCTGGGCTTTCAATAGAGTGGCAAAAGTCAATCTCCAGGCAGATCAGAACTTCCTGCTCTTTACTTTTTGCAGCATGAGTTTTAAGCAAAGGTTTAAATGCTGCAGTTTTTGGAGTTCATTTTGGGTTTTATTTTGCTTTATTTTTCTACCTTTTCTGTTTTAACGGTAAAAACATGAAATAACAATTTAGCTTACTGCTTGAGGGATAAATCAGAGAAACAGTATTATTGAGCCCAGAATATTCATGATGAAAAAAGGATTAAGATTGCCTTCTGGCAACACACCCTGATGAAACCCTTTGAAAACCATAACTCCTCTCATTAAAAAAAAAAAAAAAAAAAAAGAAGTGAGCGCTATTACTCCCAGG
Organism: Anthoscopus minutus; assembly: GCA_013399455.1. NCBI lineage: Eukaryota > Metazoa > Chordata > Aves > Passeriformes > Paridae > Anthoscopus > Anthoscopus minutus. Next base: position 40,159 of record VWYI01047352.1, read on the forward strand.
AAAAACTGAGCTCCCTTAGGGACTGCCTCTGACTCAGGGAGCTGAAGACATACTGCAGGTTGGCTCCTCTCCCATACTGCCACTTGATTTTTCATAGTCTTAAGAAAAAGAATAAAACTAATCTTTAAAGCCCTCTTTTGTTTGTAAAACTGCTGCTCCCCCAAAGTGATGAATTAATGCAGCATTGTGTGCTTAGCTCTGACAAAAGTCTGGAACAACAGCTCAGAAAGCTATGCTTTTTGGCTGGGTAAAGCACTTAGATGGCTGCCTAATGATGACATTTCAGCTGCCAGCAGAGATAATGTTGTCCCTAATTACCCAAGCACACAAAAAGATGTTTCACATTTTTGACCGTGTAAAAGGGATGGTAGCCCATCAGAGAGGCCAGGCAAAAAGGGGACAGGCAAAGCAGAGCTGCCTCCTGACACTGCATTGGTGTTACCTGGGCAAGCTGGGCTGTGGTGGGGGAGTCACCTCATGGGGTCACCCCCCACTCAGGGTGACAGTTCAGCACTCCACTGCCCTCAGCCCTGCAGCATGGCTGGCCCACACCAGCATTTCATAGCCAGCCATGGCAGTGGGCAGTGGCAGCAAAGCTGCAAGTGGTGTGAGCACACATCCGTCCTGACAACACGTTGGGTACTGATGCCTCTCTGGGAGAAGAACCTATTGCTTTTGCACAGCATAGTGAAAGAAACCAGACTTCTATCATTCACTATTATTTTAGGATCCTCCCTTGAATGAGATTTTGATAGTCTACAATTCCTCCAAGGTATTTTTTCCCCCTTAATCAGCAAAATTTTCAAAGGGCACTTCTTAAAAACCTTCCACTCGGTTTTCTGTACCCTTCTTCTCATTGTCTTTTTCACTAGGCTGTCCACAGCATTTTGTAGGGCTGTCCAGTCCTCAGGCTGTCTTGCAGAACCCCTAAAGCTGTCCTTTCTCACCTTCCTTCCCCCTGCCTCACTTCTGCCTGGAAATGCAGGAGAGAAGGATACTCCAGCCCCTCTGTAGCAAGGCATGTCTTCTCCATATAAAGTGTATATTACTCTACTGCCAGAAGACAACACAAAATTCCTCAAAAAAACAGCCCCAAGCTGGGCTCAATTTTATCTAGTCTCAGCTGTTGTTGTAACATTGGAAGATGCCCCCAGTTAGCAAAGATATGTGCAGGAGCATGTGCAAAGCCTGCCAGGCTGCAAGCCACTGGGCAAAAGTCCATGCACTGCATTGAGCCAAAGTAATGGAAAGTATCAGAAACAGCATGGTTTCATGTGACTGTGACTGTGGCGTTTGGATTCAAACCAAGGCAAGGTTCAGAGGGTGCCAAGCAGTATAAAATGAGAATAATCTCAGAGACAGAACAAAGATGTTTTACATCTGTCATACAGATCCAGAGGAGGAAGGAGAGAGAGCTGCTGAGTTTCACAGGTGGTACCTCAGTCTGCAGAACATCTCCCCTTAAATCTTTGCAAATACAAGGAGAGCAATAAAGGCACCTAAGCAAAACCAGTCATTTCTCTCAAACACCTGGAGAAAGAGCACAAAAATGAAATAATCTAGCCTAAACCAGTCCCTCAGAGAAGATCTGATGACACTGAAGGGGCTTAGCCTTAGAAGCCAACAAGCACTGGAGAACATGGGGTCAGCCAGGTCAAAGGCTATGGATAAACTCTCCAATGTTAAACTGTTGGCAGGGCAGGAGGTGTAACAACAGCAGGGTTATGAAAGACTTAGTCAAGCTGCTGAATAACCAGCTTTAAACCCTGAGTGACCAAAGTCTATGTGATGTTTATGGGGAAGGAATGACATAAGTGTGACTCAGAAAAAGCACTGGCCAAATGCTGAGCAGCAGGGGATGAGAGCCAGTGCTGTAGCATGATGCTAAGCAAGGAGGCCAAGAAGTGGCAACCATAGCTTCCTACATCAAACCTTTATGTCACCTCCCATTCCATGAATTTTGCTGGAAAGAGAGTAAGTCTCTTCTAGAGTAAACACTTTTCAAAACACAGAAAACCAAATCAGCTGTTCTGCTTTCTTGAAGAAAATAAGAAGTCCGAGGAAGTCTGACCCAATTGCAGACAGAAATTACACTGTTCCTGTTTGCAGTAAGTATCCCTGAGACTCTGCTCTTGACAGAGGACGCTTACCCTCTGCCAGAGCTACTGCTTCTTCTGCACAATGCCCATCTGGACCCTGCTGTTGGTGTGATATGAGCAGTGTGGCTCAGGAGGAGGGAGGTGCTGTGAGCAGCTGCAATTGCAGTAGTGTTCACACTCCCTGAGTGCTTTGTTCCCATGGCTGAAGGTAATGAATAAAACTCCTGATGTTTCAGGAAGAGGCATTTAATGAGGGTACCTGGAAGAAAAACGTAGCTCAGCTCTAACATATGTTTCCAGCCTGTGCATCACTCATGCTGTTATGCTGTAACCTTGAAATCTTGCCTGGTCATGTGGCTTGTTGTAGAGAGAAATGGCTATGTGA
>VWYI01047353.1:0-33019 GCA_013399455.1 Anthoscopus minutus
TGGGAAAGCTGCTTCCTCTTTTGCCAGCTGAGATCTGGAAATCCCCAAGTGCTGTGTATGGGGCATAAGCAGGTAATAAGTGACTCTTGGCATAAGTTCCCTGGTAAGTTTAAGCAAAGGTTTCTCTAAGGGTTGGAACAGATGGGAAGGAAAGTAGCTTTGTTGACTTCTGCTCAACTAAAAGAGAAAATTTGGATAGCAAAGAAGAGTTTAAAATATTATCACTTATGAAACAGGAGAAAATACTAATTTGAAACTTTTAACTAAGTGTATTATTGTTATAGCAGTTATGTTAGAACAGGAAAATGAAATAAGTTGGGTAGCATAGGGGCTTCTGCAGTATCTAAACATCCTGGGCTACAGATTCCCCAGATTCCCTGGTGTTTCCTTACCTTTGCTGAGCCCCTTGTCTCATGTGGCTGCAGTTGCAGTGTAAGTCCTGTGAACCTTGGTCATAAGAATGGGAGCACAAGACATTGCAAACTGCCCTGTAGCACTGGAGGACCTGAGGCAGGTACAGTGCAATCTGAATTGTCTTGAGAGGGATTTAACAGTGCCAGTATTTAGAACAAATTTGCATATTGATAAAGTTGGAAAAATCTTAGAGTATCAATGTGTGTCTGGTCTGGCAGAACAAATGGCAGAATTTTGGGCTTGGGTTTGTTCCCAGTTGGTCTAACTCAAGAACAGCTACATGCTTCAGTCTGCATAAGGAGTAATTTGTATTTAGAACATTAAGTAGAGGACCAATTACTGGGCTATTTCTAAAAGGCATGGGTTTCTTAGTATGGTGTTAATGGTATAATTAGCTTTTCTAAGGTGGTGGAATTAAGATGACAAAGCAGGGATTAGTGCTGTGTCATCTGTGTGTGCTTCAATTAATCATAATTTATGTATCAAAGCTTGTGCAACTTAGATGATGCACCAGGGACATGCAGTCTTGTTTGGTGAAAAGGGTCCGGATGATTGAGCTAAACACACTGAATAGGCACATTGAGTAAATATCCTTGTGGATCTCCCAAACAGCAGGTGGACTGCTGGTTTGATCATATCCAAAGGGCAGGATCAGAATTTGGAGAAGGGTTGAGTTGGGAGCAGCAGCTGTGCAGCAAACAGCAGGACTGGCCACAGGCCCTGACCCAAGCACACCTTTCTCTGTCAGAGCAGCCTTTGTAGCTGCTGCAATATGGATGCTTTTTCTTCAGTGAATCAGTGCCTGCTGAAATGGTATAATCTAATCCAAACAAAACTTCCTGTCACCAGGGAAGTGCTGGTGGCTGAGTAGCCAAAGCCTGCTCTTGAAATGCTTTTCTTCTTCTTTGCAGCAATATTTTAATTTTGTGGCCTGACCCAAACCACCGCATAATGCAAATGCTTTTAGAACTAATGGCAACTTGTTTGGTCTTGAGACAGGAGTGTGTTTTGTTTCAGAAACTGGGATTAGCAAAGTTCAAGAATTGAGCAAAATATTTTAAATATGGTTTAATTTCAAATGTGCTCTATTCTTTATAAGATTTCAGCTTTGAACCAGCTGTATGATGGCTTCATTCACTGGTTATATTTACACTCTCAAAGTGCATATAAATATTAGAATAATATCCAAAACAAACTGTCAAGACAAAGCTCTTAAGGAGCCTCCAGCAGGGGAGGATTTTGTTGTACTGCTGTAAATAACAGAAATAGCTTGCTTTTTGTCTCTTCTGAATATTTATAGAGGCTAATGTTTCCAAAGTTACCCACGTGAGCCATAATTTCCCTGTGCTTTTAATAACCTTTACCAGTGCAAGGAGGATGTTGTTGCAAAGGAGATGATTGGTAGGAGCTGTCTGCTGTGCATGTCCCTTCTGTCCTTAGCAGGCAAATATAACCAGGCAGAAAAGCAGTTGAAATATTCACATATATGCAATGATTTCCCTGTGTTTCTTTTGCTGTGTTAATCTAGCTTTCTCTTTTGGAATCAAAAGTAATTATTACTGCTAAAATTATTCCTCAGGAACTGGCTTAGTTCAAGTTTCTTCAGCATAACTCTTTTCCTCTGCTTCCCTTAGTGCCCAACAAAGAAGCAGTCAGGTTAACAAAAGTGCAGTGGGAAATCAGGTAGGCACCTAACAGAGAATGGATAATGGCATGTGCAAGTTAATCCAAGCTGTTTGGTTTTCTTGGCTTCAGTTTCTGTTTTAAGTGTATCATTTACCTTTGTTTGCTTCAAACATACATAAATGTGTCCTCATTGCCTTGTTTTGCTGAACTTTTCAAAGCCACCTGACTTCCATTGTTACCATCATTTACTGTTTAACATTTCTGCTGCTGCTTGCACTGTTGGTGAGTGTCTTCCTTCCCATGCTGTTCAGTGCCTTGTATATCTCATGTTACACATTGGTGTTTTGTCATTAACTGCAAACTCGAGAATTTCAGGATCCCAGACGCTGGTGAGTACTTGCCTGTGTGTGCTTTGTGTGTTCTGCTACTCCTGATGTGTTCAGCTGAACAGCAGTGAAGGGCAAGTCACAAGCAAATGTGGATTTGTCTTTGCCTCTTCTGCAACCTTTCAGCTACATCACACAGTTGTTGACTATGTACCATAGGCCTTTCTCAAAATAAACAAAGAATTAGTGGCTGATGGTCTCAGATTAATTAGCATCTTCAATGAGATTCATTAATTAAATTGTTTCTTTTTTGTCCTGTAAGAATGTGGGATTGATTCTGCAAGGTGCTTGGTGCTCCTGAGCCCACCTTCCTTCTCTTCTTTTTGTGTGGGTCAGGGGTTCTCAGTACTTGGCAGGATCAGTCCTCTTCTTTGTATGAGGTGAAAACAAGGAAAATGCTACAATTTGGAGTGTTTCTGCTCACTTTGAGGTTTTTGCAAAGTCTTAAACAGGAAAAAAACGGTTATGGAATTAGTACATACTTGAGAATGAAATAAAAAATAGTAGTAAAAATAAGACAACGACATTTTGTATGATTACCAGTAGTGAACATCTTCCTGATGTTTTCACATGCAATTTGGTCAAACAATGCTCAGGAGGTTCTCAAATGTGACCACTGAGTTTAGATCCAAATGATAAACCTGAAATTTCAGAAAGTCTCCTATTCTGCTGCTGTTATAGACGAGAGTTCCAGTCATCTTTTTGGAGCTAGAAATTCAATCTCTTCTCACCAAGAAATTGCTAGCTATTTTCAAGATATTTCTTAAAATAATCCAGCAGCTTCTTGGATGTGATGGTTCCCCACAGCCTGACCAGCATGAGTGGCATTTTTGATGTAATATATGGCTTGGATTAAAATGAGAAAAAAAGCCTGGAAGGTCTAAACACTGCAATGGCTTCAAAGAGCAGCCTCTCCCCTCTGAGGAGAGATTTCCTCCTTATCTAGCTGTGCCTGAATATGTGTCAAACACAACGACTGTCATCACTTTGGAGTGTCCCATAAAAGGAAAAGCAACCAATTATCTGGCTCTTCAAAAATACACAAATAAAATGAATGGTTTTTTAATTGAGTGAATGTTTTCTCTCTAAAGAAGTGAAGAAAAAGCTTGGCGTTTTAAATTCAATGTTGAAACTTGGTTACTTGTGGTATAAAGGACTTTGCTGAACCTTTTATTGTAGAGATAATAAACAGATGTTTGTGAGTTGATTGTTTGGAGTTGAAAAGAATGAGAAAATGTTTCTGAAATAAAACTTCATTTTTGCAATTTGCTATTTCAGGGAACCAATCTACCGCCTTCAAGGCAAATTGTACGAGCTAAGTTCTGTAAGCTTTATTGTTGCTTTTTCATTTAGCTTCTCAGAGGGCAAAGTTTGTCTCTAACTCATTAGTTTGTCCAATACTTGCTGCTAAACAATTTAATGTTCAGCTGTCTTGTCTGTAACACTTCCTCAACAAAGTGTATTTGCAGTTCATCACTTAACTGCTACTAACCTGCTGTTACCAGTCTGAACTAGTATAACTTAAAATGTTGTAGAAGACTTTGCATAGAATTAATATTTTTATAATTTACCAAGTTTCTCAAACTAAAATGACTAATTGGTGTTAATTTTATTATATAACTGGAAAGCAGTTTTTATCTGATGTAAGTGCCTCTACTCATAGTAAACCTCTTTTTGAAAGGTGGGCAAATAAGTTTCTGGTAACCAAAAGGAAACGTTAGCTCTGGTGTAAATGAACATGCTGTTGATGGATACAGGTACTGTTCTTGGTGGTTTGTTTATGTCAAGGAATTACTTTGGATAGAAGAAGTGAGTTTTATGAATGAAAATATTTAAAGCATTCTTTTCATAGCACCACGAGGATCAATATATCACAGACAGAGTCTTTTCTAACCCTTCCACTTCATGAGTAAATAAATATGTGAATGTCTTTAATATTACTAATTAGAATTAATTGTCTAAACTGCAGTTAGTTTTATAACAAGTTACTACTGGTTCAGTGATGGTAAGGTGTATGAAATAAATTTCTGTACTGTGTATTCTTTGGCAATATCTGTGATAAAAATGTACATTTTTTCAGTTTGTTGCCACGTCATCAAATTCTATTAGTTATAATTTTAAACTAAACCTTGAGTTCAGTTATGAAAAAAGGACTGGGCAGCACTGATCTTAGTAGCAGTTGAATTGAACCCCTTGGGGAGATCAAGATCATTGAATTTTCCCAAAATAGTAGGATGCTCATTTGCAATACCTTGCTTTTCTTTTTTACTAGCTTGCTTTGGGACTGGAATGATGCAGATAACTCTTAACTATTTCTGTGTATCTTGAAAATAAGATAAGCACAGCAACACCTTATTTTTGGGCAATAATGCGAGTTCCTCTTAGCATGTTTTTCTCCTTTTTCCTCTACTACTAATTTATCTTCTCACGCTTAATCTTTGGCCTTTTTTGTTTGTCTTTTCTTTGCTACCGCCTGAGGTTTTGACCTGACTCCACAAAGTTTCTTTTTAAGCCACAGGTTAGTCTGTCTTCTCATTTGTTTGAAGTAATCTGTGCAATGCTTGGTTTTACACAGCCCACCAGCGAGGTTTGGCTCCTGAAAGCTGACCCACTCTTAATTGTGTATGTTTTGTGCTGAGATTTGTTTTGGTGACTAAAATCCAATGTTTTACGCTCACCTTCATGATAAAGCTTTGAAGATGAAGGTGTCATTGCTCCATGTGCCCAGTTGATGTGTGTGAGAATACAAGATTCTCACATTATAGAGGATTATATATAATTTGTAGGAAATTTTTGTGCTTTGCTTGGGTGGCAAAGTCTGCTGCTGTGCTTGAGGTAGCCCTGTAACTGGAGAAGGGGCTTGATGTGAGCTGTGACTTTCAAGGCACTGTCCAGGTGATGTGGAGGTTTGGGTCTGAGGGCTTTGTCTGACCTGCCTCTCTTCAGTGTTACAGCAACAATCTGATTAATTTTCTGATTAATTTCTTCTGGACACATGAGTTGGCCTGAACTATAGTTCTAATAAGTAACCTTTTCTTTAGTAGCCCCTTTCTTTCTTTTCCTTTTTTTTTTTTTTTTAAAATCCTGCTTTGTAGTCTACTTTGCTGTTTCTTTTCTTCAGATATACCTAAGTTCTGTTATCTTGCATGACCCAGGAGAAAAATGTTTATAGAATTCTTTTAAGCAACCAGAAGGAAATGGAGACTTGTGCCACAGTCAATGAGGTGGTCATGAAAAATCATGACAAAGCTGTTCTATGGAGAAATGTCAGTATTTCTGTGAAAGAAGTGGTGCCCATGAGCCAACACATTCAAAACTATTTGAAAACTTAGCAGCATGAGACCTGCTAGTTTTGAATTTCCACTTTATCAGGTCTAGGGGAGTATTGCTGTTCTAGATGGCCTTTAACTATTTGGTTTTTAGGTTAATATCACTTCATGTTTGCCTTAAGTGTGTTTGGAGGTATATTTCAATTTTTTACCCCTGAGAGTTTTGCTCCTGTAAAGTCAGACATATTTTTAGGACTTTAGCCACTGTCCCTGGTTTTAAGTTCTGCAATGCATTGTGCAGTGATTTGTAGGGCAGCCATGTCACAAGATCTTGGTTGTGTTCCGTATCAGAACAAATCTGATCAGTTTATGCTGTGAAATTTGGCAGGTTACAGTGAAATACTGTGGTAGCTTTCCCCTCTAATGCATTTTAGCTTCTGGAGTGTGAGGATCTTCAGGACTGAATCCAAGGAACCAACAGCTTGTAAGGATGCCTCCCTGAGTAGTTTTTGTAATTTTTATTCTCCCGATGTGCTCACTGCTCACATGTTGTAGTGACAGTGATTGGAATACAGAGTGGAACTGGGAGTTCTGTGTTCAGAATTTTTTCCCTGGAGTTACACAACACAGCTTTAATGGTGTTACATTAACAAGTGCTGCTGCTTGTGCTGTGGGAGTGTCCAGTCTCACGATCCTCACACTTGTGTTTCTGTCTGCCCAATTTCATGTATCTCACTTACCATGAAATCATCCTTCAAATACTTCTTTAGAGAATCAGAAAGTGTCCCATATCCTTAAATATATTTCTTTTACAAATGCCTTATTTAATTTAATGCAATTAAAGTCATGCAGCAACAGATAAAATATGCTTATTGTATCAAATCCTACTTTCCTGTTTATCCATGAAGTGGAGAGCAAGAACAACAAATAGGATTTGTGTTTTGTGCAGCTGAACTGTGAGAAAATTATTTCCTTTTGACTTGTTTGTGTGCATTCAGAGGCTTTTAAGTTTCATTTTTCAGTCACCCAGATTAGGTATCAGGAGCCTGAAGGAAGGAACTGTGTCATCTCTTGTTCATCCTGTGCATGGAGCCCAGCTACCGAGCAGATATTGTCTCCAGCAGCTTCTGGCTGTGCCCGTGTTTCACCTTCCTGAGGTTCATAACTCACTGCACTGACATCCTCTCTGCACAGAATGGCATTTGGAAATATGATAGAAGATAGTGCAATGCATCTCTTAGGTACAGCCCAGTGAGAAAATGAACTAGTGAGAACAATAATGACACTCAGTGCTTTCATTTTTCAAGCTGAAGTACTATAAAACATTGCTAACACAACAGTTTAAAAAAACTCCAAATTAAGAACTCTCCATCAGAGTTTCTTCTAACTTCAAAAGTGTCTTTGAAAATCTTATCTTCTTACTGCCTGTGGAGGAACAATTCTAAACTATGGCTTGAGGGTTTGTTTCTGTTGGTGTTTGGGTTTTTTTGTTTTTGTTTGTTTGTTTGTTTTTTGATAATTTTGTCAGAGTCTAAGATGTCATTCAACTTCTCTGGAAAGTGAAACTATGTTACTTAGTTTCACTTTTTCTTGCGTTACACCTTGATCCAGCATCTCCCTCTCCTTTACAAATCTAGTGCTGATGCTAAGTCTTCTCTAAGTGTAGCTTTTTATAGTTACCAGAATATTCCTAGGAAACAGGAAAATTCAATGAAAAGGACATGAGGCTTAGCACACTAAGCTCATCTTCTCCCTCTTGGTGTCCCCTGGAACAGCTTCCTAGTATTTTAGATTGTTGTGACCTGTTGTAGAGTCCAGGATATTTTAGATACTCCATTTTCCCAGAGCGGTATAGATAAACAGGTCTAGAAGTCTGACATGAAAAACACCCACCCAGAATATTGCTGTAGGTTGGTGTCCTGCTCTTCCTGCAGGGTTAAGTGGGAATGACAGCTGGATCTAATCCTTGGCACACAGGATTTTTGAGGAAAGAACTGGCAGATTCCTTCCCTTACGAGACAGAGACCAGGGGGCATCCTAGCCTTGTTTCTCTGCACTCCCCGTGATAGCTGCACATTTATGGGGAGATGTGTTGGGCTGGGGCATGACACAATTCCTGCCTTACAAGTACTGAAACCTTCAGGGCTTCTTAAGTGGTCTATATAATTTAGTTTTTAAAATGTTGGCTTGGTCTGTTCTGAGACCTCCACCACAAATGCCTTCTTGGCAAATTGAGAAAATTGGACTCTCATGAAGCTGTTACAGAGCCAGTGGTCATGGTGAGGGAGAGGATGGAATAGGTAGAGAGTGCTCCTTCCCTTCCCTTAGAAGTGCTCATCACCTGTAAGGTTCTTGAACCTGGTGCTCAGGTGTCCCTGCCTGCTTTGCTACTGGAAGCCACCTCTTCATCTTCACTGACATCTGTGTTCAAATCTTTTATCCTCCCTGAGATATTTCTCCAAAACATTTTTCTCCAAACCAGGTGCTGGCCAGGCTGCCTGGGCTTCCTGTGTGTGGATGTGAGCTTTCTATGGAGCAACATGGCATTTTCCATTGCAGACAGTGTGGTTCAACAGCATCCTCTCTCCCAGCCTCTTACTTCAGCTTCTTTAGAGCACGGGAGCACGTGCACATGGGCTGTGAAGGATTTAGTCTGTTGCACAATCGTAGCTCCCCTTGCTGCAGAATTAAGTTCAAGTGAATGGGGGACCTTAATTTTGTTGCTTTTCCCCAATTTTTTTTCCTTTTGCTTTTTTATAGTTGAGTGCAGAAAGAAAAAATAGAATTAGTTTGCTTCCACAACTTGTCCTGTGGCAGCTGCCTGAAGACCAGTACCCTGGCTGTATGTACATGTTACTTGTTTCCTGTTAAAACTTACTTCCATGAGCATCATGAGATAAAATGAGGATTTGATGGGTAATCAAGTTCTTATCAGTGTGTTTCCCTTAACTTGCACTTAGGCAAGCATTCCATGTGTGTTTGTACTCACTAATGCCCCGCTCCACTTAGATTCCCCCCCTTGCCCAATAAACACAAATATTAGAAATCCTGACCTACTTTTGTAGAGCCCTTTGTGGAGCAGCTGTTCCATCTAATCTGCTTGTGCATTTTCTTGAGTCTCATTAGAGGAATCATGTCCAGCTCTCTCATCCTTTACTGTGGCTTCAGAACCAAATCAGTTTCTTCTGAGAGATTTTCTTACAGGCTGAAAACTTGCAGCCTGTTTTTGCATCTTCAGGACTTTTCTTACCCTGCTTGTAGTAAATGGGAAAACACATTTATCTTCCTTGAAGTGAAACTGATACTCTTGGATTATGTGCATTTCTAATACCATTTCCTGCTTTTCAGGTGCAACTTTTTTGGTTTAGTTATCAAATAAAATTTAGTCCCTTACCCTGTGCAAAACCAAAGCTGGTATTTTTTTAGGAGCTTACATCCAGGCTGAATAAGAGTGAATTCTGATTCTGAAACTTTTCTAGATGGCAAAGAATAAATGGTGAGCCATGTTCTTCTTTGGTGAGTTGTTGATACTGGAATTACTGGTCTTGTAAAGCCCTAGGAGAGGGTGTTTGTCTCACATATTTCTTTAAATACAAGAGGAACCTCGTGTTTGATCACACAAGTTGGTGCCTGTGGGGCTTGTTGAGTGTTTTCTGGAGGGCTCTCCGAGCACTTTTTCCCATCTCAGTATTCCATTGGCAGGTGAAGGGTGTTGCTGTGGTGAGAAAGAGAAGAGCTGAGGTCCCTTGCGTTGGAAGAGTTCTGTAGTCTTGTTCAGAGCATGATAGAAAGGAATGTTTGCTTTCTCATTTATATTGAGCAGCAGTGACTGTTGTCATAAAATGGAAAGTTCCCATCTCATCTGTAAATGAATTTTCATAGTTATTCTTTTCTGCTGTGAAGTTGTCTCATTTCTTTTTGGTTTCTGTTGTCCCTCTTTCTCTGTCCCCTCCTGATCTTAGTATTTATGGGTATGTTCCCATCTCTTCTTTCATCTTTGGCTTGTATCTATTTTATAAAATTCTGCTTTATAAAATTCTTTGTACCTATTTTCTCCCTACTTTTTATTGCTGCCTAAGATTTTTTTCCTCTTTTCTTTTTCTCTTCTACCCTGTGAAAAGAAAATGGCTCTCACATGCCTCTCCTTACTGCTTCCTGCCTTAGTTTTAACTTAACTTTAGAAGACCTCTCCCCTTTTTCACTCCGTACAACCACTTCTGAATATTCCCAGTGTGTGTCAGAAGCCAGTCACTTTACCAGAAGTAAATACCAGAGGTATTTAGGTGCTTTTCCTGCTATCCACCTTTAGGGATGACCTTAACAATTAGACCAGAAAAGAGTAGTCAGAGTTGTGTGTGGACTTTCACAATGTGTTCATGTACAGCAAATAAATACCCTCAAGGTTACATGATCCTTAACACTCACACTTGCTGTAAGTACAACATCCTGACAATCAGGCTTTTCTGCTTCTCCAGCCCTCAGACTGAAAATATTACACTCAGTTTCCTTTTTTTTTTTTTAATGCTAGAAACCTGCAAAAAAATCTTTAATTTCCCAGAGACTGAAAAAATGCACCTGTTCTTGTTTAATTTAGCAAATCTTTATTTAAAAGAATGAATGCAGCAGCAGAACTCTGTGCAGTGAGTAATGAGCTAAACTTGTACCTGGCTGCACCCCTGCATAGGTCATCCGGAAAGGCTGGCTCACCATCAACAACATTGGCATCATGAAAGGAGGCTCCAAGGAATACTGGTTCGTTCTGACTGCTGAGAGCTTGTCCTGGTATAAAGATGATGAGGTAAGGAATGAAGAACTTCTTTTCTATTGGGGAAACCCCAGTATTCATACAGTATTCTGGTATCAACTTAAAATATTCCATGAGTTTGTGTAAACTTGAACTGAAAGATTGTTTTGAGGCTTTAGATGTGTTCTTTAAATTTCTGGTTTGATTCATGGAGAGTGCTGACTGTCTAAGACTTCTGTTGAAATGCTGGTAACAAATACAGAGTGTGGTGTGGGGTATTTTTGTTTGTTTTACTTTTTTCTTCTCTTTCATTGAGTTCCACACATTGCTTTATAAAGGAAAAAAAAATTCTCAACTGTTTTGAAATACTCTGCTTATTGCCCTATCCTTGCTTGGGTTGCTCTTGTACATCTACTGCAAGTTGATCATAAGTTGTCTGGGTAAAGTTTCTTCTGAAAGTAACTACAGAGCTGATTTAATGAAAACAACTGTTCTCTTCAGTCTTATGTTCCAAGAGGATGAAAAGCCCATCTGCAGGGTTCTGTAGGTTGTTGGTGTGGATTTTCAAATTGACAGAAAATGCACCTTCACGGGTGATCAGTAAATCTGAGGTGAATAATATAGAAATAAAGAAAAGGACATCTACATTGCTCACTTTGTATATATTAAGCAGCTTGCCTGTTCTGTTCAATGACTTTTAAACAATGGTGTAAAAATACATTTTATCCAAGACTCCAGCACTGTTTTGAAGGTTAAAACAGGATTATGTGTGCTATCAGATTTATGGTAAAGCCTTTGTGAGTTTTTTTTAAGGTTAGTGTGGGTTTTTGTAGAAAAATAGGGCTACATTCCAAAAAAATATATCCTATCATTTTCTATTTGGGTGTCCCTCCCTCCTTTTTTTTTTTTTTTAATTTAAATGTTGTTAGTAAGAAATCAGTGATTTTTAGGGTGGCCCAGTTCAATGGATGGAAGAAGCATGGGTAAAGAGAAAGCTTTAAATGAGCTCTAAAACATCACTCAATCTTTTCATCTTACTCTAAGTAATCATCCAAACATTGATTGATGGGGACTGTGCAAATTCATTCATACTCAGTTTAAAGTGTTTTGCTGCAGTGGATTTTCTGGAAGCCCTGGGGAGAGGGTCTGCAGTGCACAAGGCAGAGTCCCAAGTTCTGCAAATGCAGGTGTAGAATCCCTTCAGTAATGCCGCTGAGGGTGGGAACTGTGCTGCTCAGAAATGGGCTTTTTCCTCCCCATCCTGTAGCCACTTTGACTTTAAGGCAGAGAGACAAATTAGGTCAATCTTGAAGATTTTGCCCCTTGTCCTTTTATTTAAGTTTTATAAGGGATTCAGATTTGGTGGAACAGGAAAACCAGTGCGTGTCAGGCAGAGGGGAGGAGCCGAGGGACAGGTGTCAAGAGGGGAAGTTTTACTCTCAGATTGCTGAAATATTATTTGAAAAAAATGCAAAAGTGACTTTATGAATCTGAAAATTTGAAGCTGGTTTTTTTGTTATCTACCTTGAAGTCCCTAGAACTGACTTGCTTAGGTAAAATGCAGGCAGCTGTAACTAAAACAAGCTATGTGGCAAAATTAACACACCTGCTGTGTTTTGTCTCAAGCAGCTGCAGGTACATTCAGGATGACCTGTGGCTATTTTTATAGGTAGTTTTGGTGTCGCTTTTTTCAGTCTGATTTTTGTTTAGTGTGAAATACAAGAATTCCTGGAAATCTTAATGGTATGGTTTGTGCTGTGCCACTTCAAAAAGGAATAGTTTTGATAATCTGCTGGGGAGAGTCACCTGGGAAGCTCATGAAAGAAATGACCGCTGTGTGATTTCCATATGCGTATTTTAAGGTAGCGTCTCTTAATTGCCAAACAGTTATGTTTTGAAAGCTGTGAAAATGTCAGTAGTTAATTCAGGCCATGGGAGATCACCCAGGAATTTCTTAGAGTGGTAAGAAGATAATAACATAAGATAAGAGCAGCTATTCCATGCTCAGCTGGTAAAAGAAGTTGCTCATTTAAGTAGAAATTGGCTGCATTATTTGATTATTCTGTCCTGGAAAAGAGTTTGCAAAGTTATGATTTTTTTTTTTTTTATTATTATTATTTTTATTATTATTATTATTATTATTATTACTATTATTATTTTTATTGTCTTTTTTTTTTAATTTATTTTTCTTTTTTTTTTTACTGGATCTTCTGAGTAAGACTGAAAAATCAGGAAAGCTCCTCAGCTGATGGCTGGAGGGGCTGTGTGGGGATGTTTCCCCCCAGTGAGATGTGCATTCTGGTGATGTGAGAAGTGATCCCTGTGTTTGTGTGTCTGGCTGTGCCCTGTGAGGTCGTGGGGAGTTCAGAGCCCCCGGCTCCTGCTGGGGCTGGCCGGGAGCCCTTCTCTGGCAGCTGGGGAAGCTGCAGGCTCAGCTCTCACCTTGCTTCCCTCGCCATGCTGGGAAGTTTGTGCCCTCTGTGCCTGTCCCCAGTGCTGCAGCAGCTCTGTAGCAGAGCTCTGACAATGTGCTCTGCAAAGCTCTGGTGCCTGCTGGGGCCTCCGGGGCTGTGTACCCCCTCTAGTGTAAGCTGAGCCTGTTTCTAGCCTGGAATTTGCTTTGAGATCAAAATTGAGCGGTGGCTTGCTAGTGCCGTCAGAAGGATGTAAATTCCTTTGTGAGGTGCAGCTTTGTAAGTGATAAATCCACAGTGTAATGCATTTAGAAGCACGTTGCTTTGGCAAAACATTTCGGATTTTGCTGTCTGTTATCAGTATTAGAAAAGAAACAATTGGTTTCTTCCCATGGTTTTGTTGGTGTCAAACATGCACCAGGGTTTTATTCCTGATGAGAGTGCCTAAGAATGCTTTTTAGACTTGTAGTTGTGGAAATGCCAGGTTGATGTTTGGACTGTGTGCTTAAAGCAGTTACAGTGTGGGTTCTGTGAGAACTAACATGGATTAGTTTCTGATCCTGCATGCAGTTGTTTCTGTTCATAACTTTGCTGTGTGACCAATACCACGACTTTGTGCTTTTCTACTTAAAAACCAGGCAAGGAAAGTGCTGTGTACTGCCTTTGAGGCTGCTGTAAACAAGTGCAAGATCAGCACACTCAGTGCCCTCACAAATGCAGATTTATTTTGTAAATATTTCCATATAATCCTAGCCTGACGCATTAAAGGCACACCTACACACACAAATTATTAAATCTGAGCATTTTAGCACTCAGTTATTACGGTTTTGTTAAGTGGCCTTAACTAAGGTTCATTTGAGAGTCAGCATGTAAATCTGAACTTTGTGGATTAGCCACTTCTGCATTAGCATGAAATGGACTTTGGGAATGTGGAATGTCATTCCAGTTTGTGAACAAAAAACCTCTTTACTGTAAAGATATGGATGCCACTTGTAAAGTGGTGCAGCATTGTTGCAATGCGTGGTCGTAGAATGTGATTTTATTACTCTCTCTAAAGCATCCAGAGATTTCACTGGCATTACTGCTGTGCAAAGGATGCCAATATGGACTCTAGGATTAGAATTTCTAAAAATGTGAAATTCACATTGATAGGGAAAAACCCCCTTTAGAAAGAAAGTATTTCCATTCTGTTTCAATAATAAATGATATTATTGTCAACATCTGGTGATGGATGCAGTTTGTATTATAAATTTACAGTTTGTTCCCAGTTGTAAAATTATGTGAGATTTGACAGCGAAATGACAAAAATAAGTGAGGAGGTGAGAGAGTGGAAAGGGGAGAAGTTACTGTAAGGTCTGACATTGTGTGTGTTTACAGAATGAACTTGCCACACAATGAGCTGCTCTTGGCTCCTGTGGAGCCAGGAATGTCAGGGAGTTTTATCCAGCAAGCATCAAGTGATGCCTGGGAAGCAAACGAGGACAGAACACACAGAGGTGCCGCAGGGCTGCGGATACATCAGACTTTGTGTTAGTGACTTCATGAGAACAACTAGGAAAAGAGCACTATAGGAAGCACAGTAAGAATTTCAGCAGTGGGTTTTATTGTCCTTCACAGGCAGCGCTGCTGTGACTCTGGGCTTGGTGACTGAGGTCCAGAGCGACTCTTGGTTGGAGCTGGTGCTGCGGAGGCTCCGGGCTGTCAGAGCGGGGTCCCGCTGGCAGCTGTCCCTCAGGCTGGGTTGTCATGCGACTGCCTGTCTGTGCCTGCTGTACAGGTGAGAGGATGTTCTGCACAGCAAGTGTAGACAGGCAGACACATGACAACTCCGTCCAGCCAGTCCCTTGGAGCCATCGCCGCTGCTGTGCAACGCTTTGTGCCAGTCCACTTTGGGGGGCCTTTGTTGGGGGGAGCGCACAGAACGGAATTAAACTTGCAAACATCGGCAGCTGTGGGACGAGAAGAGAACTTGATTTTATTCAGAAAAGAAGCTTGGTACATGAGTTGTCATTGTGCTGACATAGCAGGGATGTGATTTCAACAGACTGCTCGGGCTGAGCGTTTGGAAAAGCAAAAAGAAGCGAAGCCGTGGTTTATTTGATATGCAGTTCTTACAGGGGTTTGCCTGCATTTTGTACTCGCACGTAGTAATTTAACCAGATGTTTTTACTCTTCGTGGAAGCACAGAAATACTGAAGTTCAAGATAAAGGATATGTTTATACAGTGCATATTTTCTAGGAGTAGATAAGTACAATAATCTGGGATGTTAAAAATAAAAATCCTTCTGTATAAATGGAGGCCACCACTTGCACATTAACCCCATTATAGGGAATGTGCTGGAAAGAAAAACTGGTTGCATTTTGGATCAATTCTGCTGATACGTGGGACCTGGACACGTTTTATATTCCTTTTACTATTTTGGTTTGCGTGGTATTTAAATTTTGTTTTCTACCAAAATCTGTACTTTCTGGCAAAATAAATGAACCTCATAAAACTTCAGTAAGTTTTTTTCAGTTCAGTATGGACTGTACTAGAGATCAAAAGCATGCAAATAGCATCATTTTACATTTCACAAAATAATCTGCTCTGCTGAATTTTCTCCATAGCGAATATACACAGTTGCTGTAATCCAATTTTGCAGTGACATTTGCAACATCACTGGGGTAGAGTTTCAGAAGGTATAAAACCCATTGGAACTTTAAAGGGGGGAAAAGAATAATTCTGTTAATTTTTGCTGCAGATGAAATTTTTCTGGTTTGTAATGGTGTTCTTGAATCTCTGTTGCTCGCTAGTGCCACCATAGGTAATGACAAACTCCTGCTTTCAAACCCTCCTCAGACATATCCCATTCAGAACAGCAGCCAAACAATTTTAAATCCAGCCTGAAAACTGATAAATTACCAGAGATTAAAGGTGGAGATAGTGCTGAGGTTTTATATTAAACTAATAATATAGCAATATGTAATTATTCAGGTATTCTGTCTCTAATAATTTTGCCATAAAGAATAATATGCATTTTAGTTAATATACAAATTGACTATAAAGTTAAGTTTATCAATTATATGAATAAAATCTTCCTTGAACCTAACAAGGTGGAATACAATGTCTTAAATGAATCGACCATAAAACACGGCTAAACTAATTCAGATTTCACTAATTGCAATACATTAAATAGTTTATCTTTATAAAATGCTTACTTAAATTTTTGTAGCTCTAAGTAAGATTTTAAGATTATGCTTTAAGTTGACATTTCTTCCTACCCGCTTGACGGTTTTGAAGAAAAACAGAAGTGGAAAATTAGAAGTATTTTTAGAATAAATGTAATAAACTCTGATTGTTTCACAGATTTAATCAGATTTAACTACGGCATTTAGTTGCTAAAGAAATGAAAAATCTTCAGTCTGGAAGAAAATTAGGTCTCACTTCCTGTGTTACGGATCCTTCTTGAAATAACAAAGAGTTGTACAGTCAAAATCGTGGGCAGCCTATAGTACAGACTATTGGAACAGCAGAAGTATGCATTTTCTAGAACAGGTTTTCTGTACCAACTGTCAGGGAGGTTGTGCTGGGAGGAAAATCAGTACTGGGAACTTTGTGCTGTCTTTCTAATAACTACACAAGCACAATTCATCAGAGAATCAGCAAAAAGCTTTACATCTCGACAGAGGCAAGGCTGGTTTCTCTTTTCCCTTCGGTTAATTCACTGGCTGCCACTAGACATGACTAGATGAATATCTCAGTTTGATTTTTATTTCAAAACTGGAATTCCTTGGAATTGTAGTTAACTTGGGACTTAACATTTTTGTGTGCTGTGTCTGGTTGACACGCTGAGTCACTAAAGTGCTTGAGAATATTTTAGAATACTTGTAACAACAACAAAAAAAATCTCATGATTGCCAATATTATATTTACAGAAACTTATGTTAAGGACCTGACTTTAAATTTGGTACCCTGGAAACTGAATTGAGATCTGTATTCCCTCCAGTAGTGATCAGGACTCTTTATTTAAGGGGGAAGGCTGTTATTTTTAGATACTGCTTTGCAATGCTGTGTAAAATGCAGTGCAAAACTACAGTAGAAGAATTCAGGAAAGTTTCATTCTTAACTGTGTCATTTCCTGTCTTTTTGTAGGTTTAAACCTGACCCTTAATAGTATTTCAATTAAGATTTTTTTTTCCCCTCAATAAAATACAGTTCAGGAAGCAAAGCCTTTTACAAGTAAAAGTAATATTATGCTCTTGATTAAAATCTATAATCTAGAAGACCCAACACATTAAAGTTTAGGGCTTTTCATTTTCCAATCTGCTTAACAGATTTTGATTGAAAGATTATGATGAGCATTCTAGGTAAAAGCCTGGTACTTTTGTGCAGATATTTTGCTATTTTGATACCATATTTTCCATCTAGAAATGATACTTGGGTGGTCTGGAGGCACAGTGATAGTACAGGAAGGCGGGCAAGGAGCGTGGGGAGGATGGCAGTGCCTTTATGCTCTGAAAATACAGATGCACTAAATAGCACAGGCAATGGTAGTGCAGGAGACAACATGCAGCTTAATGACAAGGCAGAAAGATGGCAAATGACATGGGTTTTTTTAAAAGCAACTAGTTTTTTTCACATCTGGATCCTTGTTTGATCTATATTTATTTCTGTAAAGTTAACTGACTGTTCCTCTTCTCTCTCTTTTATTTTTAACATTAAAGGAATTGTTAGAAAGGGTTTGAAATATTTTTTTTCCCTCTTCCCTATTTAATTCTTTTTGAGTGCACTTAAAAAAAAAATACATTCCCTAAAGGCAAAAGAAAGGTTATTATATTGAAACTCACCTATTTAAATGTCCCTACTGGCTTTAATGTGCATTTTATGGTAATATGTATCAGTTCATTCTACAGGCTTAAGCATTGGTGTTGTCCTGGCTTTAGAGAACTCTCACCATGGTTAGCATGCATTGGGTCTGCTAATCCTTTTTTAATTCATTACAAAAAGTAGTATTTGGTGGTATTTTGTTTTTTGGTTTTTTTTTTCCTTTTGAAATATTTATATGCAGCCTATTTGTGTTTGTTGATTTGCATGTTTAAAGCATCTTATTTTATAACTATTGAAATCTCTTGTCTGTGACTATGATCAACTAGAAATTGTTTCAGCTAAACCCAGCAGTGTTTTAAGAAGCACAGAATCATTTAATTCACTTTGAAAATGTTTTGATTCCTGAGCTGAGATCGATATACTTCCTTATTCATTGCTAACAATACAGCCTTTCTTTCCATATCTGCTGCTTTGCTCTCTGCATTTCCCCCCCCCGCCTCCTTTCCAAGCCCCACGCCAAGGGGGCCTCCTCAATCTCAGCCTTACAGTCTAAAAATGTAACTTTGAAGAGTCATGGGTGTATGGGAGGGGAATCACTTCCTAAATCCAGAAAGGTCATTTAAAATAAAGATTAATGCAAATAGTGGGCTAGAGATAAGAGAAACACTCATTCTATGTGTTTCCATCGTCCTTGCTTATTTAGCAAAAGTTAACACAAGCTATCTGCAACACTGTTTTCATGGAGAGCCTATTATTCCCTGGATAACAGTATTTCCTTCCTTAATTTCTAGATCAGAATTAAAAAAAATAGCCTTGCAAGTAAGCATTAGAGAGAGAGAAAAAAAAATTACAAACAATTATATTCCCCTTGAAAGCAAAACTGAGCGAGTTTCTTAGCAAGATTTGGAAACATTTTTCTACTGCTTTAGCAAAATCTAAATCATAAAACTTTTCAGATTTGCTATGCCTAAGACAGCAATCATACTTAGAGATTGAGAAATATTAATGCCAGTTTGACTCTAGTTCCATTCCTTCAGTTTTTTCCTGTTGCTTCAGATTTTCTCCTAATAACCACATTTAACTGTGTGTTGTAACTCCAAAGCAGAACAAGAATAAAAATTCCATCTACTCGTGCTATAACGGATTAAACCCCACTAAGTTAATCCTAAAAGTATTCTTCTGCAAAGAAGATAATTACAGGTGTGTATATACATTAAAAAAGAGATTTTTGGTCAAAAGGAAAGTTTTGCTGGGAGGGAGAATGCAATGACAGTGTTAGTCCTTGCTTTGTAAGCTTTAAGGCAGCCAGTCCAGGCACATCACACTGACACTACAGGACCAGTTCTCCCCAATAGCTCCTCTATTGATTAGCACAGGAGCAGTGGGAAAGGTCAGCATTATATACAGATTTATTTTTTTGGAAAGATACCGCATGAAGGCTGCCTAAAATACAACATACATTCTGCAAATTCAGCTGGTTATAATACTAATAGCTGCATATTTCTGCTAATTCTTTGTACAGTACAGCTATTCCAAGCCTTCCTGGCAATAATGAGCACCATATAGGTGGGATTTTTTTCTGGTTGCAGTAGTTTGTTACTACTGTTAACTTTAGGGGAGCTGACTCTGGAGTTCGGCTGGTATCAAATTGCAGCCCAGACTTTTTGTATTATTTTGTCCGTGGGGATTTCATTCAGCCGGAGGGTTTTTTTCCCCTACCAGGACAGCTGGAAATTCACCAAAGCAAACTTCTGCATTGGTTTACAAATTCCATTTTTATCAGTGGGATTCAGGACAAAGTAACTTATCATTTTTGAATGGTAGAAGAATTATCAGCGATTCAAAGTACACATGAGAGCGGCAACAATCAATCGGTCCTGATCGCTCCCATGCATGTCCAGCCAGGTATCAGGTTGGAAAGCTCTTTCTTCCCTTTTATTTATTGTTTGATTTTTTTTTCCGTCACATCCTGAGCTTTAAAAGGTAATTTTTCCTGCCAATCAAAGGTTTTGTATTCTATATGGCAGCAGCCTAGCATGGAGTAGTCAGTTTTTCTATGGTTTCCCTCTCAGTTTTCATTAGCACGTCTAGCATAAGTTACTTGCAAAGAAGTTTCAGCTGCATATAAAAAAACCTAAGTACAGTTTTTCCAGAGAGATATATTGTACAATAATTTAAAATATTATTCATGCATTCTTTTCTAATATTTTATTACTTTAAGCAAAAATAATTAAAAAAAATTGATCTTCAGGTCATAGATCACAACAGGAGCTATTCAGAATACATACTTCTAGCAAGCCTAAGAAAAAAAAATATACTTCTTAAATATTTATACTGACAGCTACAAGTAAAAAAAAAATTAAATTTACCTTTTTAGTATGTGGGGAAAAAAAGCTTTATTTTAAGTTTAAAAAAAAAAAAGAATAAAAAAGAAATGACCGACTTTAGCTTTACTGCTATACACTTCTCTAGGCAGTGTACCTCTAGGCAATATACCTCTCTTAATTCTTGCATGGCTTTTAGTGCACCATCAGAGCTCCATCTTTCTTGCAGTGATGACTGGAGGAAGGGGGGAGGGGAGTCACCTAGGTTCGCCAGGTCATAGGCCAGGTGTTCTTCCAAAGTAGGCCTTACCAGAATGTCTTCCCCGCTTTATTCTGCAGTCCTCCTTTTTCACAGTGTCCCTTAGCGTTTCTTATTCCCTAGTGTGCAAAACCTGTGAAGAAAAATACTGGATATGAGATCTGAAAGGAGCAATGAGTGTCTTCTCCTTGGCAAGAGCAACTTGCGTCCCCAATAGTCCACGCCGCCGCTTTGCCTTGCCCAGTCTAACCAATGTGCAGACTACTGTACAACAGCATTGTCCTGAACAGGTAGTCTGAACACTGGGGCGACGGAGCAGGATCTCCGGACGCGTCTATTTATTTATTTTAAATCCTCTTTTAGTCTCGGGGAAAAACTGCCTTCCTGCATCACGGGTTGTGCTCGGCTCTCGCTCACACTCCGCAGCACTCACTGAAACACACTGAAGTGCTGTGATTTCCAGTCTTGACGTGGCACATTTGCAGCAGACTGGGGATCTGGCAATGAATTTAGGACCAGGAAAAGGGGGAGGGCTGGGCCTGAGAGTCCATATATGGGATGATGTCACCCTGGGGAGGTTTGGGTATGCACTGTGCCGCTGGTGAGACCGCCAGAATTGCCTGCTCTCAGACATGGGTCTGTGTATAAAATGGTACCAGATGTTTTAGTGTAATGTTAAGCAGTCATTTCATCTTCAGGCCAGATTTTTTTCTTCAACTGGGCAGGAAGTGGGCCCCAGTATGGAAAAGCTGTAAAAAGTCAAGATGTACAGTTTCACTGCAGCCAACAGAGAGCGAGTTAATGTAGACGCAGAATTTGCTCTTTTGTGAAGGCGAAAACCCGAATTTATAAAAAAGGGTTCTGCTCGGGAAGCTAATGTAATAAGCCAGTGCTTATTTTCTTTCTTTTTAATGACTCTAGTTGTGCTTTTCTGTTTTGGCATTTCAGACCAAGAAAAGGGCAAATAGGTTCATTTTTTCTTGGAACTGTCAGCGGCATGCAGGCTGCCGAGACTTGAACAGTAATTAGAGTTACTTCCTGAAAGTGAAGCCCCCATGAAAAGTCTGGAGAAATGTTCTTTGTCATAGCCTCTACATGAGTAATTAGTTCCACATGTGGCCTTCCTATTTCCCTTCAGCTATTTTGGCTGGCTGGTTGAATACTTTGCTATAGCTCAAGACTTAAAGAAGCTTTAAAGTTTTCATTTCAAGCATCCACTGTGAAAATAGCTATTTCTGGTGTCATAATAAATTGCTTCTGGTAGATCAGTGCTATTAGGCCTGGCATTGTTTTTCACTGGTAACCCTGCTGGTCCCATTTTTCTTTTAATGGTGCTTGGTGGAATTATTCTGCTGAATTTTATCTTTGATGTTTACCAGATCTATTGAATTTTGCCAACTATGACTTTACCGTAGATTTTAAGATATTTTCCCCACGGGCAACTAGCCTTGTTCTCCGGTAAATTTTTTTTTCTTTGTTACTCATTCTTTTGAATCTAAGTGTTAGATTGATTTGGTTGTGTGGGTTTTTTTTTTTTTTCCTTTTTTTAAATCTGCCTTAGCCCATGGTCTAACACAAGAGCTAACAGAGCAAGTTAGCTCTTCTCAAGTCAAACCTGGAGGTGATCGTGTCTGGGTCTGGGTGTGCACCGAATGGAATTGGTGCCAGCAGTTCTTTTTCTGCCTGGAATTCTGAGGCAGATATCAGTATCTTGAGAGAGAGATCTCCACCAACTTCCTGGACAGGAATGTATGTAAATCTAAACGTGTGTTGTGAGCTCTGGTGACCTAAGTGACTTCTGCATGATTTGGTTCTTCCTCGGGGTCGGCAGATTCTGAGAGAGCTGTAGCTCCTAGAGGCGTGTGCAGGGCAGGTTGCAGAGCTCTCACTGCAGGGAGAATGAATGCAACCAACTTGGATGCTGGGGAATTAGAACTGGAGTCTCAGCCCAATGAAAAGGGAAAGGGACCTTCAGGCTGCTTTGTGGTGGTGGCAGGCCAAGCACTGAGTGTCTGTTTCAGAATGTGCATCCTCCAGCTCTCCCATTTAGGTCACAGAGGGCTGATGTGTGTGCAGGCAGTGCTGGGGTTTCTTGTTTAATTAACAGAGGTGAAGGTTTGGAGAGGTTCCGTGTGATGTGTGCTTCACTTCCTTAAAAGCAGCAACAAGTGTGTCAGAGATAGTGAGTTGGTGGTCAGGGGCCTTTGAGGCTAAAACTGTAACAAGGGAGGAAGTCGAGCACACCATGGATAAACCAGGAGGGCTCCTTGTCTGTATCATTGTGTGCGTAGGACTGGCTTTTTTATGGAATTCCCCCTTGGCACTTGCCTTGTGGAAGAAGAATACAATTTTGGAAAGACTGAGGAGTGATTTCTGTGAGTGGGACCCTCAGTAGAGTAGTCAGATTTTCCCCAGTGAGGAGCTGTCAGAGATTCATTACTGCATGTGTCACCAAGAGCAAGAAATTATGTTGTCAAGGAAAGACAGCGTTCCAGGGATCTCCTTTCCATACAAGCAGAAAGGGGCATAGGCTGAATAAAACAGAAGGCAAAACAGTAATGAACCAAGCAGGTTTAGGGCTGAGGGAAGTGGAGTTTGGAATCTTGCTGCCAAGTGCAGCAGCATTAGTGTGTGAGTTTTTCCCGAGATGGTTAAATAGACCCAGAATAGCTCCCCACTCTGCGGCCTGGAAATTTGTTCCCCGTAAGTTTTGTTTCCTGGCAAAATCAGAGTTTCAGAGGAATAAAGGAGAAGAACAGGGTCTTAGGGTTGTTCTGGGAGCCCTGGAAGATGGATGCTACAGCCTTGTTGGGGAGAACCTCAGATGTAGTGCAAAGCTCTTCAGACCTCTAATGAACTTTTCATTTCTAAGGGCTGCTCGGCTGCTTTCACACATCTGTCTTAGATATTTAGACCAAATCCCTCCTTTTCCACTTGATTTCTGTTTGAAAAGGAGTAGGCCCAAAAAGCCATTGGACATTTCCATTCCTTCTGATACCAGGTTCAGACTAGACTTGAAATATTTGAAATCTTTCACTAAATAACTCCCCATCTCTACAGTGGGATTTGAACTGCTTCCAGACAGCTTCTGAGGCTGTCCTGTACTTTCAGCCATCGAGGCAGCAGCATGGCAGGCTGCTTTCATGGTTGCAGTAATCTCCACTCAGAGAGTCGGTATCAATAATAAGCTGTTACCCATAGTTTATACTAAGTGCCTTCCAAAGGTAGTGATAAACTTTCATTTTTCACAAGTTTATCATCCTGCTGACGTTCCTGCTGTGCCTCTGAACTCAGCCCCCTGATTAAATTATTTTCCACAAGCTGAAAATATTCTTTGATTTTTAACTTGGAGGAAACTGAGGATTTTGAGAAGCCCAACTTCTTCTTTAATGCTTATTTGGAGGACTGCTATGAAAAAGAAAATAGCTGTATTTCTGCTGGATTGTTTTCTTTTCCTGGCAGACAGCAGTGTAGTGCCAGGCCATTCCTCACGCTGAACGGGATGGACATCTTTGAAATGGTCATGAAGTGTGTGGGTAGCACAGGAGCTGTGTGCTTCGTGTTTGTAAAACATCCCAGACTCAACAAAACATTTGCATTTACATGGTGGAGTGACTGAACTGCCATCACTGTGTGGTTTTGCATTAAAAAGTTGCTGTAGGACGTTTCTGGAAAACTGTGAATTTTGTATTTCTGCTTTGTAAAAGCGTTAGATGTGATCCAGGGAACTCCAGAAGAGTAAGTGGGATGTCTACAGCTGATAAATGAGTTGAAATAATAGCAGGCAGTTGTACATAGCTATTTTTGAAATTCTCAAAAAGAAAGTTGTCTGCCATGATTTGCTGTAGCTTTTTTTTTGCACGTCCAGCAGCAAGGGTTAACCCTTTTTAGCACTCAATAAGCTAAACAGTGATTTAAAAGGATTAAAAATAGGTAGACATGGGATACAGGCAACAGTATGAACAGGCTGTCATTGCCATCAGAGCAAAAATCCCCTGCAAAACTAGCTCCAGAGACTGTTTTGGAGCTGAATGAACAAAGCAAGTGGAGAATGACATTCCAGTGAGAGTGAGCAAATGCAACCAGTCTCAATTGTGTTGATTTTTATGCAGAATGCTTGGAGTGTGGATGAAAGAAGGAAGGTAAGGATGATGTAGGAACAGAAGAGGTGAGGGTGGAGGAAGCAGCAGCACATAGGAGAGAGTCTCTGATTCTTGTTTCTGGAAATTTTGTGACCTCTCTGTTGATGAATATCACTTATGGTTGGGCAAGGCTGATGCACTCCTGCAATCCTCCAGTTTCTTGGGTCTTCCACTGCCATCAGACTCATTTTTTTAATTTTAAATTTACAGAAAAGAGTATTTGTCCCTTAGCAATATTGTTGCTTCTGGCCAATGCATGTAGGCATGATTTGTGCTTTTAACTAGCTGTGCCCATTGTTATGAGAACATGCTATTGAAGTGTGGTGCTCATTTTCAGCTTGTACTGTCATCCTCATGAGTTGTTTTTAGCATTACTTGTGCTGTCTGGAAAGATTGTGAGGCTGGCAGGAGTTCAGCAGTGCTGACTGAAGCCCCCTTTGGCTGGGACCCCTCTGTGAAGGTTATAGGACTGCTCAGAGCCACATCTATGTGCTGCAGAGTTTTCCAGGCAGTCTGGTCTCGGTATTGCAGTCAGTGATTTGATCTTTTATAAATTAGTTTAGCACGGCTCTGGATAATGTTCCAGCCTAATGCCCCTCTGCTGTGTGGTTCCTGTAACATAAAATGGACTGGTGAAATCCACAGTCCCTAAGCACTGAATTCCCTGTTCCCTGTCCTTGTTCCTTCCTCTGTCCCTTATCACTTGTCCCCCCATCCTCTCCCTTCTCATCAGACATCAGTTTGGATGCTTTAGGACATTTACTCTTCCACCTTTTTCTGCCCAATTCCACATTTCTGCTCTATGTGCTTTGTCTCAAACTTTGCTCAGGTTTATGGGAGAGACACGAATGGGGAGAAGGCAGAGCTGGAAGGGCTCCGTCCAGCTATTTTGGATGTCTGAGATGGAATTCATGGCAACCACATTCAGGAGCCTGTGTTTCCTTTACCTTTGGTGTGCAGGGGACAATTCAGCACCTCTGGGGTGAACACCTGTAGAGATCCACTGCTGGTTTCTGTCCTCACAGCTGTGAGGAACCCAACAGGAGATTGAATATCAATGCCACTTCACTGCAGTCTGGTTATATTCACCCTGGCTGTGATATCTGCATCACTTTCTGGTCTGTCTTGTTCAGTATTTGTTCTGCCTTTCTAGCCAGTGGTCAGAGTTTATCAATGAACAATCAAACACTGGAAAAGAACCAGTGTACTACAGAGCAGGTATTTTCCTGTACAGCTGACTTTGTGCTCAATGTGCATTTTTCGGCTTAAATGGTGTGTATGTGCTCATATCCAACATGATATATGTATATATATAAGTATTATATATTGTATATATTTTAATATCTGATATTAGATAGTAATTGGTTTGTGGGAGCCATGTGTGCTCAGCACAGTGGTAACAAGTGATTAGAATGACTGGCAATGTTTAGATTGCAGATAGGTTATTTCATTCCTGCTGAAAAAAAATAGCTGCCTTGTTGAATTGTTGTGGCCTTAATGGGAGGTATCCTCTCTGCCTGTCATGTTTTTCTTCAGGAAAAGAACAGGATATGGAATAGCTTTGACATTTCCTTAGTCATTGCTTACTCATACACAACACACAATTAGTGGGGATGCAAAATTAGCTGAGCTAAGTTAATTTTCAGAGCGGTGGTGAAGAGCGCAATATGCCCTGGATTAACACTGTCCTCTTTCTCGGCTGCTGTGATCTCCTCCACTGTGTTTTAGCCCTGAAGCACGTTAGTGTTAAGCTTTTGGACCCTTTATAAAACCCAGATGTGCAGCTGAATGGAGTGTTCCTTTTCCCCACTCAGGCTCAAATATTTCAGTCAGGTTCCCACATCACTGGAACAGCATTGCCTCTCTCACAGGAGATGTCACTTCTGCTACAAAGTCATTGTAGCATTCAGTGAAGCAAAATAACTGCACAGTAAGGGGTGCATTTGAGGGGAATGTAGGAGCCTGTTGTTTACTACTTAACAAAAGCCAGGATATATAGTGGATAAAGTTGTCGTGGTTTATGTTTCTTTTTCCATTCTGTTCTAGAAAAAATTCTCTTTGAAAAGAGAACTGCCTGAGTGACTGAAAAAAGTGTGTACTTCTAGAAGTTTCTAGTTAAAAATCCTGTGTCTTGTTGGTTTAAACTGCTGGTTTTGTCTAATTAGACTTTGGGGTTTGATTTACCCCTCAGAAATATTTTTACGAACATTCTTTCTTCTGCCCAACTGAGAGACAGTTTGTTGTTACTTTTGTGGGTTTTCTTTCTGGCAAAACTTTGTGTTGCAGCTATTTCTATGTTTCAGTAACATAATACACTCTGGGGGCAGATCTTTGAGATCTTTGACTCTAATGAATAGCAGTCACGTGAGAGCAAATACATGATTTATTGCATGAGTATATTTTCGATAGTAATGCCTGCAGATTTTTTTTAGTGGGGGGAAGGGAGATCAAGAAAAAGAGAATGATGCAGTTGAAAGAAATTAGCGGCAAAGTGATGTTAACTCTCACCTCAGTTCAAGCCTGTGGTTTGCAATTCCAACATTGTGAATGATCCCGAAACAAAAACATCCATCCTTTTCACATTTAAGAACACTCTTGAGGGAATTGTGTTGTAGAAGCAGATCTTAAAATGAACACCAGCAATATTGCTCAGGGCCTCTAAAACCGAAAGCCATTTCTTCTAATATTTTTTGTCTTTGGCAGGACCATTATCCTCTCTTTATATTAACTGCTGCGTGAAGTGTCATCTTTGTCTTGCCAAAACTTCTGTTCATAACATAATTTATTCATAGGTTTCTTGCTTTTGCTAAAGACTTAGCAGGAAGGAGCCAGGCTGTGGAATGTGGCACTGTGGGTGCCCTTCC
Organism: Anthoscopus minutus; assembly: GCA_013399455.1. Lineage (NCBI taxonomy): Eukaryota > Metazoa > Chordata > Aves > Passeriformes > Paridae > Anthoscopus > Anthoscopus minutus. The sequence continues at coordinate 27,250 of VWYI01047353.1, forward strand.
TGAGGCTGAATGCAGCAGCGTGTCACTGGTGCTGTGCAGAGGTGTCGGCTCTGAGGAGAGGTGACTGTCAATGCTGCATGGCAACACAACAGCTCCTCCTCTCTTCTGAAATCTAAATCCAGTTTCCAGAGATTAATGAGGCATATCCAGGGAGTGGTCATGTCTGACTTTTTCTGTAGGTATGAAGGTTTGATCACCTGCTCTTGCTATCTGAGTTAATTGTGTAAACATAAGCATTTAAATTAGAATTAAGGACCATCTTAAAAGCCTTTTGCTCAAAGATTTTGAGACCTGATTTCTGCAAAATTCTCACGTGAAGTGGTGGACGATAGGGCTCTCAGGCATAACTTACAACTTCCCCAAAACATTAAATATGTTTCTTGAAGATGTGGGATACAAAGAGTCAATCAATCAACAGAATGTTGCCATTTCTGTGACACTGCCCCTGCTACTTATAGTTGCTTTTTTTATCAGTGTCTCAAAGGAAGAGAGGTTTCAAAATTCCTCATTACCACTCTATGTATCTCCCAATTAAAAGAAACAGAGATTTTTGTCACTCTGGAGCCAAAAGCCACTCTGAGCCTCTGGAGCCAAAAGAGAAGTTGTGTCCTGCCTTCCTGGCAGTGTGTGTTGGTTGTTCTTAGCTAACCAAGGGGTGATTTATCAGTTTGAAATTCTGATAAAGCTGAGCTGCTAGCAGACTTCCTCTGTTATTTCCTTCACCTGTCTGCTTTACAAATAAAGTTTTAGTGCTTTGCCTTAGCTGTAGCTTTACATGCAGTGCAGGAGGATGTGTGTTTCTTGTGCCTTTACTCTTGTTCTCTTAGTAGTTGAGGCAAGATGTGTTCTATTGGCCTGGTAGGTGTTTCTTATTGTTTGAAAACATCCAACTGCCTAAAATCATGGTAGCTACTAAGCAGTAGTTTAGTAAAGCATGAGTTCGGTTTTGTTATGTTCATAGTAGTTTCCTTTTCTCAAATTACTGAGCATTTTCAGATGCCTGTGTAAGTTCCAGAAAAATGAAGCAATTTACTGAAAGTTTGAGAGGTGGAATTAGGTGAGAGAGACTATGGAGAACTTTTGAAGAGTTGATTGAAGTTGCTTTGCTTGTGAATCGTATTAGACACAGGGGATGCTTTAAAAGCATTAGTCATGACAAACACCTCTATTGATGCCTCTTGGTTCATACTCTTCAGAGATCAGAAAGTTCTTCCCTCTCCCTGTAATTGTTTGAAATCACAGTGCTAACTTTGCAGTACAGAACCCCAAAAGGAACAGGGTTCATTCTTTGAAGTCCCTGTTACTGCTTCGGTATGTTTTTCTGGAGGACTCTTCTTTCATGTTCCTGCCGTGCTGATCTGTGCTCTGTGGTCTCTCTCTGACAGCAGCCACCACTGCATATTGACCTGTTCCTTTCATGACAGTCTCCACAGCTTCATTTTGCTGATGGAATGACTTCTCCTTGGATGTACAGAATTACCCCCTCTGCTGTCCAACTGAGTACTTCAACCTGAGATAGCAAATATCTTATCCGAGTCTTTTGTGTGTACCACTTAACCTCCTGAGGATCTGGTCTTGATGGAGGAACAAAACCTCCAAAACAGCCAACAAGCCACCCACAGCCCTTTCTGGCTGCTTCCATAGGTAACACCCAAGATCATCTTGCCCCTGTCACTGCTCACATTTCACACATCTCTGCAGAGGTTCCCTTTGTGGTATGTGAATCTCAGGATATTCTGAAGACTGCCTAAAGTTTAGGGATGAAGTGCACAGCTCTGCTCTCAATTCCCTTAAGGAACCTTCTCCCATCTTTTGCTCCAGCTGCAAGGTGTGTTTATTAAATGTGCCTTTTCCTAAAGCCTTACAAAAGCACTTTTTGGTTGAGCACTGGACCAAAAATGTTGCCTTGTGTTGGGGTATCATGTGGGAAATGTGGAAAATGCAGAAGAAACAGTGATTTTCTGCATTTTGATGTTGCTTGGCATGTCATTCACAACTGCTGTTCAAGTAGAGTGAGACCTGAAAATGCAGTTAAAGGGGTAAAATCGAGAGAGAGACAGGAAAATGATGAGTATATATTCCTGAGATGCCTGACCATGTCTCTGGAACTCTGCAACCAAGCAGGTTTCACAAGCCTGATGAAGCTGAACTTCTTCACAGCTAAAAAAGTTTACATACCTGGTGTATGTATTTAAAAAAAAACCCAAAAGACTTTGTAGTACAATATTACTTTCCAGTACCTGTCTGTGCTTTTTCTGGACTACTTCAACAAGTGTTTTAATTGTTACTAGATGTGTCAGTCTCTAATGCACAGAGGAAGAAGGTTTTCAGATTTTATATCTTGTCCACCAGGACTGGCTAAAAACACCAGGGAGATGTCCTGGGTTATTCCACAGTTGCATCTGTGTGGTTTTTGGCATTTAACAAAGAGAATATTTTATTGTATGCTTAGCAGTAAAAATTAGTAAACTGAGGAGAAATTTCAGGTATCTGAGCATCTTCTGAAAGCAAATTCAGAGTTTGGAATGGTGAAAACTTCATAAAGCTGGGGAAAAGTAATTTGCAATAACTGTGTGGAAATGGGAATAACCAAGGGAAAGATTTGTTCATGCAAGTTTGGCTTTGTTTGTGAATTTAATGGGAAGACTCTGGGATTAGAAGGTGGTGTCACAAACCATGAATACTCGGGGTTTTTCAACACCCTGACCTGGCTGGGTTTTAGGGTCAGCACTCAAGGATGTGAAGGTCTGAAGTGCCAGGTGGAACTGAGCTAATGTGGGGATGCCATTTCTGTTACATGATGTTAGAGCATGTGATACAGATATTTTTCATGGTGATAAGTGTAAAAAAAAAATACGTTTTTCTATATTCATATTTTTCTACTGACTGCTTCTTTCCCTGGGTAAAATTTTCATATGTGCAAATATAAGGAGGCATAGAATCAGCAAAACTTCCTGTTCTTCTTTGAACATGTTGAAAGATTCTCAGCCTGCAGTTCTCCATGAGAAATAGACCTTCAAACCAGGTCACCTGTGTGCTCTGGATTTTTCTGAACAGACACATCAGAGCACAGATGCTGAGCACCTCTGAAAGCAGAGGCCGTGTCTGTCTCTGGACTTGTCTGTCTGTGGATGTGTTCATCCCATACTGGTGCACACTCTCTCAAAGGCAAGATATTGTCAGATATGATTTTGCTAGGTTTTACTGAACTTGGTCTTTGCTTCCATCTTGCAGCTGTGCAGAACTTTAGTGTCTTGTCTTTCCAGGGAGCAGTGCTGTGTGGTGCTGATGTGCTCACCAAGCAGTGCTTTTGGGAACATTTTTCTACACAAACATCCCCTCCTACCTGGACTTTTACTTTGAGAAGGTAAAAGAAAAGATGTTCCAGACTTTGTTTCATTTTTGCATCCCACTCATGCCCCACTTAAAGCCAGTCTCTAAAAGGGGTGTAATCCAAACAGTTGTTAACTCATAGAAACAACAAACACATCTGACAAACAGCAGCTCATCTTTCATTCTCATTCACTGACATGAAAACCCCCAGAGAGTGGGAAAGAAGGAGCCTTCTGCTTTGTCAGCCTCCTTTGGTGTCTGATAGAAACATGGCACGCTTACCTTGGTGTTTGGATGTCACCAGCAACTGCTGAGAATCCAAGAGGAAAAAAAAATTAGTTCAGGCTATGAGAAATAGGAGGAAAAGATGAGTTTTATGTAAATAGAGTCAGAAAAACTTTGGAAATAATGACTTAAATCAGCTAGGAAAGCTGATGGAATGTCATAGTTATGGAGGCTTTTTGGCAGAAGTGGTATTTATTGGCTGGGTTTAGTTTAGCATGGAGAATGTCAACTAAGTATAAAGTTGTTAGTGCTGGAAAACCCTGCTGCAAGGAGGCGTAAAATGCAGCAAGCTGTGTGCTGCACACCAAACCTGGTGTGCCTGAAAGCAGCAGGTTCACACAGGCACAGCCAGCATCATCTGAGTGTAGATATTTTCTAAATACTGATTTATTACCTAGATCCAGTGGTAGTTTCTAGGAATGATTTACCCTAACAAGATAGGGCACAGACGGATTGCAGCATTTTCATGCACAGAGTTGTCTCCTAACTCCTGTGCTGACAAGATTCTGAAAGTGGGCTTCAGATCCGGATTTGTGGGAGGGATTTCTTCCTTGACTCTCTATGAAACATTGCATGGAGGAAAATGGAAACCATATGCAATTCACTACACAGATCTGTTTTTCATTTCAATCTTTTCCTGTATTATATTTTCTGCTAGTAGAGGAGAGGGAAACAAACTGCTAGATGAATAGTATGGAGCTTAAAATGAAAGGAGTGTGGTTTCCTTTTTTTTTTTTTAAGTGAAGAAAAGAATTTGATCAGCAGTATAATTTCATGTAGGATGCTATATAGAAAGAAGATAATTAGTACAGAATATGTTGGAACATCTGTTAATTTAAGTCTTAGTGAATTGAATTGATATCAAGGATCTGCAAAGCTGCTGAGTTGATAGAGCTGTAGCACAGAAGAGGCACCACAATGTAAAGGTCTTGATGAACAAATCACAAAGAACTAAAGTCTGCACTAGTGTTTGATACTGTTCAGAACATCCTCAAGCTGCTGTGGAGTTGTGGAAGATTTCACCATCTCTAGAAACAGTGCAGTAGATTTACTCAGAGTCTCAGGGTTTAGATTTTTTTGCCTTTCTTTGAACAGAAGTTCGGTTTTTAGAAGTTCGCTGAGACTCTTCAGTGCCAAGGTAGGCCCTTGTTTTTTTGCTCAGTCTGGGGAGTGCTGCAGGACAAATGAAATGGAGCACACTTGGAACAGAGCTGAGCTTTCTCATGTACTGCCTGTGTTATGCTTGAAGTTCAGGTCTGTGAGTGAAGGACTTAGCTGGCTTGGAAGGGAAGTTGTGAAGATCTTCTGCCTCCAGGACTTTTTGGAAGCTGTACAGAATGGAACTCTTTGGTGATAATTACCAGGAGCTCAGCAATGTGTGTGTGCACGTGGTAAACACCCAGATTTGTGCAGTGACTTCAGGCTGTGTTTCTGGCAGCATCTTCATTTGGTCAGGGTAGTAGTGGCAATTAACCAAAGGAGATGAAAAAATTAAAAGGAGATGAATCCCTAGGTCCAAATTTTTTAGATTTCCAAGGAGAACATCTAAATCTGCTTTAAAAATGACACCATATAAAGGAACATTGCAGACAGTCAGGAGTGTTTCTGCACCTCCTGTCAGCTTCACAGATTAAGACCAAAGGACCATTTTCAGTAAAGAGACTGTCAGTGTTTTCATGTAACTCTTCAAGAATGCTAAAGTAGCTTCTGAGCAGTAGAAATGCCCAGATCAAGTGACAGTACACGTTTCAAATGGTGAAGAACTGCACAAAGAGGCCCTGAGCTCACAAAAGCCATTGAGGGCCTTTGAGAAAGCCTGAGTGGATTGCAGGCTGCTGCTGCTGCTGTTGTGCAGTTGGCTGAAAAATCTGTCTTGATTCAATTAACAGCAAAGACCTGAAGGCACATAAGAGCACAACCAAAAAGCAAGTCAGAAAAGCCAGGGCATGTTTCTGGTTCTGTCAGTGTCAAACAACTCAAATGTTCTCTCAGAGTATTTGAATTCTGAGCAGGGAAAAAAATGGAAATGTAATTCAATGGAATGTAACTCTGAATTCCTGCCTTCTGAACATCAAATACAGGAGAGAATTGTTTCCCTTCCTTCATGTCCATCATCTCCTTCTCCTGCTTCCTTCTCCTGCTTCCTTCTCCT
>VWYI01047353.1:33952-126230 GCA_013399455.1 Anthoscopus minutus
GTCTTACTGACAAAACATGTGAGATCTCATTTTGATTACTACAGTATAATACATAAATACATGCCACTCATCAAAATCCCAAAGAACTCTAACAAAATTATGTTAATCCTTATAAAATATGTTTGTCTAGTATAGTTCATTCCCATTTAATGTTTTCTGCTTGTGTCTTTAAACTGTAAGCACTTCAAAATACTGATTACCTCTGTGTGCATCCAAATCTCCATATGTACGCTATGCAGCATCTAAATGCTATAACAAAAATATTTAACACTAATGTTTGGCTTGCACATTGTTTCACAGAATCTCATTTGGTTTTTAGTTTCTTTTAGGTCCCTTAATTTTGGAGGGATGAGTTACATTTTGTTTTTCAGGTTGGATAAATGAAAATACTGTCTTTAGTCTGAATTTTTCCAGTTTGATAGGGAGAAGCATGTTTTTATGTGGAAAGTTTAGCTGTTTGAATGTATTTGAATTATCTGAAATTTTATTTATATGCTTTCCACCTGTTGAGAAATATTTGTGGTGGTTTTTTAGCTTCCATTCATAATTCAAGCTCCTGTTTTGAAACTTCATATTTGGCAAACTCTGAGGTATCGACAGACTGTTGCCTTGACTTGGAAAAACAATCATGGGCACTTTAAAAAAGACATTGTTGGTGATATCCTTCCCTTCTTGACTTTGAAGATCCATGAGTAAAGTCAATATGCTGCTATTTTGGAGTCTCTGTTATATTTAAATATATTGTGCACTCAAAGCTGTTAGTGTTTTGTTTGTTCATAGAAGGGCTGATAGAAAATTTCCTGTACAAGAGGGCAAGTTTGCATAAATCCCCATGTAATGAGACAATTTCTCTTCAAGGCCACAGTTCATTGTCTGGTTATTACACAGCAGCTTTCTTTTTCTAAAAACTGCACATCTCTTGCAATTGGAATAGAATTATAACATAGGAGTTGAAATGAGGTGATCAGAGACAGGAGACAGAGAGATAGCAGAGCATGAAGGCAAATTTTTGATTTAATTTCTTGGCAAGGGATTACCACAGCAGCCCTTGGATGTGATGGATTCTCAGCCTGCTCAGTAACTACAGTGCTTTCTGCTCCCAGCCACCACCCAGCCCCTCCAGTCCAACCTGTTCTTGCTGCAGAAGCCACGGAACAAATTGCAGGTGCCACTCCAGGGAGAGGCTGCACAAGGCCCTGAGCTGACACTGCTCCTGTGTATGTGCACGTGGGCTTTGCAGAATGAGGAATCCAGAGGGGTTGGGTTGGTTTGGTTTGGTTGTTTTTTAACAAGTTGGTCATTTCTCCTTACAGGCTTGGAGACTCAGAGACACTGTGGTAGTGATTCCATCCACAGGAGGGTAGGCTGAAAAAGCATTAAGGCAGGGAAGAGAGAAGGCAAGGAAGCTCCATAATACATCAGTGCTGGAAACATAAGAATTAAATGTATTTATTGAGAGTAAGCAGTATGATTGGAGTGAAGACTGAATCAAGACTTTTGCTTTTCTCCATGCCACAAACTTATAGGACCTTGAGCAAATTATTTCTACTTTGGGTAGGAATACTTTGGGTATTCTACTTTGGGTATTCTACTTTGGGTAGAATTACTAAATAATTGAACTACTTTATTACTAAATAGAATTAGTTAGAATTAATAGAATTGCTTAATTACTAAAAATAGAATTTTTTTTTCTGTAAAGCCTTCAGAAGAACTTGTTGAAAAGCAATGCAAAGTCTTTGGGGCTATGATAAAATAGTAGCGAAAAACAGGTAGTGGAAAATGTTTGAATTTAGGAGAGAGAGACACTGAGGAATCATGCCATGGGAGGTGGTTCATGTGTAAAGGTGTGTTTTACTGGCTGTATGATTGAATTCTGTGCTACAAAATCTCCTGCAGTGTCCCCTTTATGATAGCTCTGAGAAGTCCTGCATTCGAACAACTACAGGCAAAAAAAATGCTCTTTATATAATATATTGCCTTTGTGTCAGGAAAAGAGGTTTGCAGAGCTCATGGTTGGCTCCAGCCTGACTAGAGTATTATCTGTCAGTGAGTGCTTCTGGATCCTTAACACCTGCACAGTTTGCCTAAGACTGTGCTGAGCTTCAATGCGCTGGATTCAGTCTGGACCTTGAGTGGAGTCCCCTTTGCCATGTGGCCTGAAGGTGATATTTTTCCATCTGTGTTTTCAAAACCACATCTCCTGTGTCATCTTTCAGTTTCTTGAACTGTTACCATCACCATTTCTCAAGGTCTGACTTAGGGGACCTTCAATTCCTTCTCCCAGTGATGTTCTCTCTTCCACTGTTGTATTATCTACAAGCCATGATCTCCAAAGAATTGCTGTCTGGAGGATTTAATATTGCAATTCTCTCTGCAGCCAGTCCCTTTACTCCCCAGAACCAGTCTAGTCCCACTTAACCATTTAGCCATTAATCCATGAAATCTCTGATGAACACCTGGTCTTTTTCCTTTTATTCTTCCATTATTTTGTTACTCTGCACTCATCTGGTCATATAGAAGGGAAAACTGTTAGATTGTGGTCAGTCTTTCATAATCTGAGACCTTTCAATACCACATGGAGTGGAGTTTGGAAAGAGCATCCTCTGGAGAGGAACCTGTGGAAATCAGACCTGCATTATTCACCTGCTGCAGTCTAAAACTCCCACAGAATTTTGCATAAAGGTTGTACTTACCTTCTGATCATAAATCTCAGTATTTTAAAGTAATTACTAAATATGTCTGTCAAAGGCCAAAAAACGAATGGTAAATTCCTTTTACGTAGGGTATGTGCATATAATTAAAGAAAAACATACTCTAGAGCCAGGAAGTCAGAAATGAGGCCTTCCTTTATAGCAGCAGAAAGTAAGATCAGGGAGAGGTATTTGTACCCACTTCATGGTCTTCTGTGTAGAATCTGATATTTTACACCATGCTTCACTCCTTCTATTTATGAAAGTGTTTCATTCTTTTAATGTAGCTTTGCTACTATCAGTGAATTTTGTTCTCTTTATTGTATATCAGAACATGCTTATCTGACTGAGTCTGTGTTAAGTATTTTTGGTGAGATTAATCTTAAGTCTTTTGCACAGGCAAATCATAAATGTGTTTCATTTGTTTACCTCTAATTACCTTCCCCAAGCTAATCTGTGACTTGGTTTGTAACGATAGCGATAAATCTGATTTAAGGTAATTAAAATGGTTCAGTGTGGTTTGTGGTATTAAACGTTATGGAAGTAGCCTCATCTTGTTAAGATTTGCTCAATCTCCAGGTTATTTCTGTGGACCTTGGGATGTGTTTATGAAGAAAGAGAAAGTGGAGCCTGTGTCAGTAAAGGAAAAACAGCAGGAAAGATGCTGAGCAAATGCTATCAGATGAGGAATGGAGAAGTGGGGAGGACAAGAAGCTTGGGAAGGGAGAGTTGGGGAGAGAGCAGGCTCTGTGGGCTCTACAGGCCTTAGCATAGGTTGTTAGAAAATCCAGAGGGAGTCCCAATAATATTGGCAGCTTCCTAGAAATCTTCCTATGATAATTATAAGTTTAATGATAAAAATTCCACTTGGCAACAGCAGCTAAGTACTCCAAGGGCTTGTGGTGCAAATGCAGGTGTCAGATGCTGGAAGAGCACCCAAAGGTTGGAGTAGGTGTGCTTGAAGAATTTGTTAGCTGGTTAGCAAATGAAGGCATTGGTATTTAGTTAACCCTTCAGTCACAGCTGGGTGGCTCCTTAGGAAGGAAAGTAAATTCTGTCTTCTGCTGTGTGGAGACACAAATCATTATTTTTGGCATTTTGTGTCTGCTGTACCTGAATATGTTCACCTTGACCTGGTTTGAGCAGGTGAGGGATCTTGAACACTCCCACTAGGCAATGAAGGGTCAGTCTTAGAGGCTCTTTCTGTATATTCACTACTTGTTATTCACAGTGGTTTGCTAATATTCTTCTCAGCAATATTAATTTTGAAACAAAGTTATTTCTTTAGTGTGCACGGTGAAAAAAGTCCTGCTTTGCTGTCCTGTAATTCTCTCTTACAACTTCTGAAAATGAATGACCCTGTTTATGCCTTTCAGTGCAGATATTATGTTTTGAGGGCATTGCTAAAGCATGGTTATGTACATACACAGGAGCCTGTCCTTGCTGCCATACAGCTTTTGTGATAAAGTCACATTTCACTGGAAAAGGCTGCAATTTGCTTTCCATCTCCATTTAGACTCACTGTAAGCCATGCTGTGAAAATTGCTGAATGAATGGTAAAATTGGAGACCTGCTTACCTGTTTGCAATAGAAATGAGAAACTCAATTTAGCTGAAGTGTTTATTCTGTCAAGTGAAAATCTCAAATTTGCTAAGGATTTTTCCTTCAGAAGTTCTTGCTAGTTTCTTCTCAGTGTCAAAGGGAAAGTTTAAGAAGTCTTTCAAGCCTTGGACAGCATGGAAAGCAACCAGAAAAGGAGATGGATACTCAGGGAGATACCACACCTCCACTTGTAATCTTCTTAGTGATGACTATTTGGGGGCTAGATTTTAATTTTACTGTGTTCTGATGCTCATTGCCTTACTTGCTCACACAGCTATAGAAGAGTAAAACACAAACAGTAGTTTGCAAAGATCTGTTTGCTTCTGCCCAGTAAAAAATACCCCAGTGGTTAAAGGAGGTGAGTGAGCCAGATGTAGCTGAGTACCAGAAACTGCAGGAGGTATGGGACTTCAGGAGGTGTGGCAGAGATCCCTGGCTGAATTGGCATGGATTTTTCCTCCATGAGCTCTCAAAGTAAAACCAGTGAGAGCTGATTGTATGGGACCCTTCAATACTATTTTATGGCTGTTTTTTTGAAACAGAACCAGCTGAATGAGCGGTACTAGCTGTGGAGTAAAAGTATCATGTGTGTATTTATCTAGTGCCACCTGCTGAGGCAGCAGCTGCCCTGTGCACTGGGTCTCTTCCATCCTAGCAATTGATGCTCTGATAGTCTAACTCAGGTATATAAAGGCTACTTTATACTGCCTTGGAAGACATGACTCCAAGAATGTCTACAAGCTACTTTCTGTTTTTCTTTCAAGTTGTGCTGGCTAAGATTTGTGTCCTCGAGTGCAGCTCAGAGCTTCTGCTGTACTAAAACAGCTCCGAGGTCTCCAGTAGCTTTAAAGGGAAAATGGGGCTTATTTTATGTGTTCCTGTTTTCCTCATATTTTTTGTAAGAGTGCAATTAAAATGCTATTTACTATAGGTTGCCCTCCGACCCCCACCCCCACCCTTCTTTATTGTTTACTTGGAGCTCAGAGAGCACAGTTCATTGTTAGGAAGAAAGAGAATAATTCAGACAACTTGGTCAATCAGTCTGCAGCTTGTTTTAATTTTTACACTGCCTCTATTGTGTGGAAAATAAGACTTTTATAAGCACAATAGTGCAACCATGAAATGAGATTTGCAAATGTTGCATCCATAAAGTGAGTAGGTTTCAAAGATTGATTCTGTACTCTTAGATGAGGCTGTCAGTCAGGTTGTTGCAGTGTTTTTAGGTGTATGCTATACAAGAATTACAGCCAGAGATCTGCATGAAAGGAACACTGTTTGCAAAGTCAAGTACTCAGAAGCTAGGAAATAGTAGATTTATGGTTGTTTGTACAAATGTAATTCTCTCCTCTTGTATGTGCTTTCTGCGCAGTGCATGAGGCAGGAGTCCTGGAGAAAAGCAGTGCACAATCACGGAGTCAGACACTTAATCACAATGCCTACACACATGGAGCAGAATGGAGGTGGTGTGCAACCATAAATCTGACCTTCCCTGACTCTCAGGTGCTTGATGTTGGAAGAATTTCATTCAAGTTGTAACACTGATTGGTTTGGGGTATGATTTCCTAACTTGAAGAAGGAAGGAAGGAAGACTAAAAGGGTTTACTCAGCTCTTGAGGTTGGATGCAGCTCTGCAGGTTCAGGGTGAGGGGCTGGTCCAGTTCTCCAGTGTCACAGTGCAAGCTGTGGGAGCACTGCAGTGCTGGGGAGATCAGCTGTGTTTGCCCCAGTAATAAACTTTGTGTAATCACTCTCTCTGCCTTTTAGACCTTCACCCTCCAGCAGTGCCAGAGGAGTTGGGATCAGCAGTGGTAGCTGGCAGGATGAGAAAATCATCTCAGTGCAGTGGCAGTGCATTGTCATGTTCAGGTGTTGTGGTCATGACAAATGCCCAGTGCAAGATGTTTTCCTTCTGCACGAAGAAAAGTGAAGCAGAATTTCATGGGTTGGAGAAAAAATATTGTATTGTAAAAAATACTGTAAAGTCTCCTGGCTTGAAGAGTTGGTTTGGGTTTGGTTTTTTTTGTTTGGTTTTTTTTTCCCTCTGCTGTGTCTTATCAAGAGCTGCAGATTTTAGAGATCTTCAAAGATGAATCCACAAAATGGATTAACAATGGGAAATGTGAGGGAGTTAATTTTAGATTAGTATCATCTGCTGAATTTGAAATGGTGTTATAATAACCCAGATTGACTCTCACACAGTTCATGAAGATTTTTGGAAAAGACTAGGTGGTTGTAAGAAGGTTCAGTTTATCTTCTGTAAAAATCCCATCAAATCTGATGGATAATTGTTCAAAAATACAGCAGCCATCTTGCACAAGAGCAGCCAGACCACAAGCACCTATGGCTGTCCTGCTGTTCCTGCCAGCAGCGAGCTGCTTCTGGGTGAGCTTCAGGAGCTGGGCACAGTTTGTCTCTCCTGTCACCCTGCCTTGAGTGCTGCATCACAGCCTGGAACTGCCTGTGCTCTTGGACCCCAAGTGGGATTTGTGCATCCAGCACTGTATTTGGGTCACAAAGCTTGCAGTCAAGTGAGCAGATTCTTGCTCTTCAACCCCTGGCTTTTTAATACCTCACCTCAGTTGTGTAGCTCTCATGTGGAACCGCACTGATCAGAAGTGTAACGTGAAACTGATTTTGGAAAACAATAAATTGCAGAGAACTTGAGGAAACAGCTGGTTTTGGTTAGTAAATTGCACATAAAATACAAAACATCAGTAAATGGAAGGCTTGGCCCCAGGAGAGGAGAAGCAGGGTTTAGCCCCCTTGCTTTCCCTGTGCTGGTGATTGGTTTGAGCTCGGTTGCTTTTGGCCCCAAAGGGGGCTGTTGAGCCAGAATAGCCAGAGCATTGCAGAAGCTCAGTCACAACCTTCATGTCTGCCTTTGCTGGAGATTGTAAATAGCAAGTTACAGCAGCAAGGAGTGGGGGCTTCCCCCAGGAATGCATTTCCCAGGTTTCTGAATTTGCCAACCCTGTAGACCCTGGTGGTGGCCATAGTGGCATAATCCACTGGGTTATCTGGACCCCAGGTTTAAAATGCTGCTGTCCTTGCAGTGGTTTATGATTTGCAAAGGCAAATGCAATCACACTAAGAAAAACTAAAAACTATAAAAAAAGTCCCAAACAAATCCTACCAAAAAAAAAAAAATCTTATTTTTGCAGTTAACGCTGAGTAACTAATTATTCATGAGGTTCACACTAACTACAGTAATAAAATGTAGTTGATATTGAATTAATCTTACCAATTTGATGCATGTGGTAAGGATGATGGCTGCTTCAATCCTTACTGTACCAAAGATGTATAGATGTAAATTGTGTTTTCTGAACTGGAGCTCTCTTTAATGTTGACTTCTAGCTGTGTTGCAGCTAAACCCATGCCCAGATCCAAGACTGCAGACGCTCACACACAATTAATCTCACAAATTTATGAATGCCAGAGCATGGAGCAAAATGAAAACAACTGGAGGAATGTATAAGGGGAATAATTGGACTGTATCCAGATGTGCATGTGTAAAACATCACTGATTGACTCCTCCCCCATATCCTGCCTGAAGAAAAGAATTTTTTTCAAAAATAAACTGGGGTTATTTGAAAGAAGTTGTGGTGTCTGAATGAAACCTAATAGGCAGGATTAGTGGTAATTAGGTACATTCTTTGCTCATTGGTTTTTTGGTTTTGTTTTGGTTTTGGTTTGATTTTTTCCAACTCTTTAAGTATCACTGAATTTAGCATATTCTTTGCAGTTTCAGTGTTACAGCTAGAGCTTTTGCCTCACCCATTTGAGCTGCAGGACAGTAGAGGAGAATCACAAGGATTGCATGTGTGTTTGTGTGTTATGCACTGAAAATTTTATGAGCACTACCAAGCATTTGTAGGTTCCGTCTCAGGATATTTTTGTGGTGAGGGTTGGTTAAGAGGCAGAGGGAGACTTGAAAATTTTTATATAGAGAGAATTTACTAAATAGAAAGGGGAAAAAAAAGAAGTGGCCCTTCCTTGTGTTGTATGTGCAGCTTGGGGTGGAAAGGAAGGTGGTGAACATGCTTTACCCAGAAGTGTTAAATGTCAGGCTCAGGAGTCGCAGCACACGCAGGCAGGGCCAGCATCGTTCCCCTGCCACCACTGTTTGCTCTTCCAACAGGCAAGGGAAGGCAAGAAAAGAGGAAGGGAAAGGAAGGAAAAAAAAGCCTAGACTGGAGAAAAGTCAACTTCTGCTTTACTGCTTTGTTGATTTAAAAAGAAATAGGTAAATCTGGCATTTCCCTAATTATTTTGATGTGCTTTTTCTGTTGTTCCTCTTCAATGAATCGCCTTGCTCACCTTTAAACGTTTGTGTGCTTTCTCAGCACAAACTTTTCCTAGATATTTTGTAACACTTATTTTTCTCCCCAAATTAAAGTAGCAGAAACTTTGGCTGAGTTTCACAAAACACCTTCACCGGCTTGCTCTACTGTCTTATGTTTACTTTGGTTCTGTACCCGAGTAGGCTGAGAAAAAAGAAAGAAATAGCACTGAATCTTCTTAAAAGCTGCAATCGATACTTACTGCGGAAAAGGCTCGTAATGTTCTGGTTCTTTTTCTAGTCCTTGCTCACACAGCACTGTCCCTGAAGCCAAGGGCATGAAAATAAAAAAAATTCTTGGGGGTTTGGGCCACGAGACTGTAGCCACCTCCCTCCACTAAAGCCTTTATCACAGAAGGACTCTGTGCCGATTTCTTTTCACAAAATCTTTGTTTGGACCTCACTCTCTATGTTAGCTCTGCTTAAAATGGGGTTGAAGCAATATTAGAGTTTGGCTCCTGTTGAAGGGATGGGCTAGAACTTAGGCTTTCTGTGCTTCACAAAGTTAGACTTTTTCCCTCCTCTAATGGAAAAGGACATGCTAAACTGTCCAGGCAGGCTCCTAGCATTGCCAGGGATGTAAAAGTCTTGCACTTAGACTGCACAAGCACAGAGGCACAATACTGTTTCTACACCAGGTATAAAAGTAAAGCCTGGCACAAATCTGGTTTAATAGAATATGTGAATATGTTTTTGACTGTAGTGTCACAACGTTTCCACTAGAATACAGTGGTATTTTTGAAAAATAGTCGTAGTCCTTGGATAAAGAGCTCCAGAGGTTCATCTGAAAATGCTTTATACTTGGAAAGACTCTTTAGAAAAAAAAGTGAATTTCAGAGTTGCCACAGTTGTCGTGTTGCTTTTGTGAAACTGCAGCAGCTGTCGAGGTGAGAGGGGCTTGCCTTGGCACCAGCACATTTTGTATAACAGTACCACACCACCATCAAACCAGGGAGGTGAGAAGCAGTTTAAAAGCATTACTAAATTTTTATGGTACGTCTGCTACATTTTCAACCTTGTGGTTGGCTGAGTTTACTCAGTGTAGCCTTCCTGGAGCCCAGAAAGCTCAAATGCTGAATCCTGTTCAGTGAAGAAAAGGGAGGGGGGAATTCCCAATTTGTGGTCTTTTTTTTTTTCTTTAAATGCTGAAGTTAAGCTGTCTCTATATAACTATTCTTTGTTTGTTTTTTTTAAATTATGCTCACAATGCAGTTAATGTTTACGTAAACTAATTTTTCTCTCCTTTTTATACCTTCTACTCCAAGCTTTTTTCACTGTTTTGAGTAATGAAAGCAGGAGATATTTAGAAAAATCTATTAAAACATAGCAGAGAAAGCCCCTGAAGATGAAATTGGGCTGGTTTTGTGGTTGCATTACAAATATGGGCATTCAAATGGTGATGTCTTTTGTGATCACACACAGGTACTGTGCTTTCTGTCCAGTTTGTTGTTTCCAGTCCTTTGTGCTTCCAGCAGCTGTTTAATTTAATAAAATATAAAATCACTTCCCACCTCACTATTCACAGGGGCTATCTGTTGCATGCCCCTCCCTCTGTATCATGGATCCAACCAGAGAACTTCAAATTTATTATTTTATAATACCAGTGGTCTTCAGAAGGTCTGGTCTTTAAGGTTCTTTTCTGAATTTCTTTTCTAACAAAGTATGTCTTGGTGGAGAGATTGGTCATGTGAATTTTTTCACCTACCTTCACAATTCTTGCACTTCTTGGTTAATTTTGACAAAGATTAATTTCAGCTTGTGTCTTTTTTAAGTGGTGATATTTAATGGCATTAATTTAAAACCAGGCAAAAAGCAGGGGTTAGATTATTTTGTGCTTTTAAACTTAAATCTGAAAACAAAATAAAAAAACCCCCATGGCACGAACCTTAAGCTGAGGGGGAAAAAAGCAGCAAGAGGAGCAAGTGTTGTGAAAAGCCTGCAAATCACAACCACCTGGCTGGAGTAGCAAGTCCCATGTAAATTAAAGAACTGACTTCAGTTGCAATGTTCAAAAAACAAACCTACAAGAGGCTGCCCAAAGCTGCAGTTAATAATTATTGCAAACAGCTTGGAGCCAGCCCAAATTGTCCAGGACTGTTGGATCCTCTCAGGGGTTCATGCATACCACAGTGATTATTGCATGCTTTTCCAAGCTCCATTGTGTGCTTTTGCTCGTGGGATGTGGTGCCTCTAGTGCTGAGCTGTGGAACTCTGTGGCACAGCTGGCTCAGCAGGTATGGGCACAGCCCTGCTCCTTGTGCTCTGCTGTGGGAGCTGCTGTGCAGTGTGCTGGACACACTGAGAAATGGTTTCTTGTGCCTGGCAGCTCCTGGAGCTCACAGTAACATTGTGGAACTTCCTCATAGCCTACCTAAGTGCTCTTGGAGTCGCTGCTGCTGAGCTCTTCAGGATCAGAGGATGTTCCAAAGCATTTCTCCTGCTCAGCGCTGTTTCAGGCTGTGCTGATAACCTGATTAAAATTCAGGGCTCAATAACCTGGGTGTGGCCCTTTGGAACCAGATCTGTCCTACCTGCCAGTTCCTCATTCAGTTCAGAGTTGCCATGTGTAGAATGATACCCTGGTGCCAAAGAGCAATCCAGCAGGGCTTCCTGCACTGAGTCCCTGTCCTCAGCACAGGTCAGGCTGGATTCTCTCTGCCAGTGCTGGTCAGTCTAGCAAAGGTTCTTTAATATTTGTGGATTTTGATATTTTGTTCTTAGCACAGGTGAAGCTGGATTCTCTCTGCCAGTGCTGGTCAGTCTAGCAAAGGTTCTTTAATATTTGTGGATTTTGAAGACAAGGGAGAAGAAACTGAAGTAATAATGATGAGGGAGGAATCTGTCCTTTTGATAGACTTTAAATGCTACTACACTCTTCTAACTAAGCACTACTTTGTTGCTAGCCCATGCAGTTTGTTGTGCAGTTGCACAGCTTTGTGCTTTATACTTACTTTGAGTGAGGTGGTGTGGAGGCAGATCTTTCCAACCAGTTACCAGTTTGTAAATAATCCTCATTTTTCCTATCATGGCATGGTTTTGCAGCCTTTGAAATAGGGTCTAGCTGCACCATCAGAGGAGAGTGTATGTTACTGGGACACTGCCAGACGGCCTCCAGACTTTTACTCATGGTGACAAGGCTTGTCAGCCTTTGGGGCAGGGAATGTTACAAGTATTTTTACAGTGCTAGTCTTGGATATTCTCTAGATGTTCCCACAGTGCAGGTGATGGTGACAGTCCTGTTTGCAGTCCTGAGGTTAGCAGCAGGTTGACGGAATCTGCATTTCTCAGACCTGCCCACCTTTTTCTGCTCCCATTGCATCACAGACCCACACATCTGAAAGTGTATTTTTACTAGTAATCAGAACATGACTTGAGTTCTGCTGAGCCATCTCTGTTCATTAAGCACAAGGAAGAAATGTGATAACTATGGCACATTCTTGGCTGAAACATTTTGTTAATTGCTTATGTTAGTAGCTTGGCTGAGTGAGCTGGCCTATTAAGTATTCCAGTGGTTTTAAATAATGGTTTCATTTTTGAAAGATATTTTCCATTAGCTGAGGCAACCAAATTATTGTCTTGTCAGACAGAGTACAGCATAAATACTGAAGCAAAAATTACGAGGAAGGGGATCAGAAAACTGGGTAGTATGTCAGGCTGGTAGTTGTCACAGTCATTCTGTGTTCTGCTCCAAAGATTTGGGTTTTTCCCCTGTGCCTCTTTGAAGGTAATTTTATCCTGTTCTGTAGAGAAAAGTCATCACTATTTTTGATTTGTTGATAACCATTGGGGAATTGTATGGTAGATGTGCTCCATTGTTCGTTTTCCATTCATTGGGGGCTATCTTATTCATAGATCAGATCCTTAAAGGAATGGTATTTGAATTAATTCTGTGTCTCTTTAGAATGGCAAATGAGAGAGGCTGATTTTGGAAGATTTCCCATAATGCTTTCTTTAATGTCCTTTCTCTGCTGGTACTGAGGGGACAGACCACATCTGCCCATGCCATAGGTAGAGTTGTTGAATTTTGTCTTGAATTATTTGTATTTCAAGTCTTGCTGTCTGTCTGTGCCCATGGTTGCCACCACCATTGAAAGCAACATCCCCTCTTGTTGTGGAGTAGCTCAGCAGATTGTCCTGATGGTCACCTTGGTGTGTCCAGCTGCAGCCTCATATCCCTGCAACTTGCTGCCATTTGCAGCAGGAATAGCAAAACCCCTCTGAATGTCCAGAGTGCAGCTGCCAGGGCCCAGCTGGGAAGGGTCAGGCAGGCAGGGAAGGCACAGGGTGGAGCTCTGGTGGCCCTGCCCAGACACTGAGATCAGAGCACAGTGGGCTCCAAGCACTCTGTGCCTGTTCCTATGCCTGTGCCTGCACTGCTGCAGCAGGAGCTGTGACTTGGCTGCCTGGGAATCTTCAGGAAGTGACCAAGGCTGCCCTTTTCTAGTTAGGAAAGGTGACCATGGGGTAAAGAAGTCATTCAGGCAGTGTTGGCATATGGTGCGTTAGCTGGAACACATCTGCTCTACTGACTGCTAGAATGTGGGGCCTCAGCAAGATCCACACTCTGAAAGAGGCATAGAAAAAATCATTGAAGTATGAGTTGATGTACCCTTGTGTTCTGTTAAAGTGAAATTTATTATTTTTCCCATTCATGGAGTCATTTAAAAAGTGGGAGAGACTGGAGATGGTATGAGGATGGTAAAAAAAGCGTCAGTGTAAAAGATGGCAGTGACTCCAGTCTGAAAATAAGGAATGTTCTAGTTTAATTAAGTGGCATTAATCACTGCAGATGAGAGTGTGGGTACAGTATCTCTTATTTGTTTTTATGTAACTTCTAGTCAATCCTAGGTTATTAATAAAGGTCATGAAAATGGGCTGTAACTTTCATTGGTGTGAGCAGCTTTTATGTGATCCATCATCTGTTACAAGAGACATCCCATGTGCTAATGCATGTTTCTAAGCATATCTAATGTGCTATCTGTTTATCTAAATTTTTTTCTTTTCATTTCCCACTTTTTCAATGCCCTTTTATTTTTATTGCCTGACTAACAAGTGAGAAGTAAACTCAGGGTAGTGGTTTAAACATTTTGCAAGAAAGAATAGTCTTGTAACTAAAACATAAGATGAAAAGTTAAAAACTATGATTGGGTTTCTGATTCTACTGTTTATCTTGTTGTTAAACTCACTGTAAAGAGATACCGAAAACATAAAATCAGACTTCAGTCTGCAATTTTCTTATCTCTTAGATGTAAACAAAACTTTACCATAATGAAAAAGCTAAGGAAAGAAAAATTTCCAGTTTTGACATTGTGTATATGACAGCATTTTGAAAAGTAGCAATTCCTGTCCTGAATCAGATCAGTGTGTTTGTGAAAGCAGCAGATGCCAGATGCTCAAGAGGAGCTAAATCTAATAGAGTGCTGCAGCCCCCACAGCAGGCATTTGGCTCCCTCCCTGGCTTCATGGAACTTCTCCTTTCTGTGCATGGCTTCCTTCTTCCTATCCTAATGCAGCTGGGAACATCCATTGCAAAGGATGTCTTGAGTCACACTGAATTCTCAGTCTCAAGGATGCTTGGCATCAGTGCAGGTCATGGCTTAAGTATGTGCTTTGTTTAAAGAAACTTCTGTTTATCAGCTTTCACAGAGGAAATGCAGCAGTCAGAGACTTGTTAGATTTCATCTTCTGTTTATACTGGAGAAAACAATATTCACAAACACTGAAAATTAATGTTAAAGCTACAGAATGGTAGGTGGGTGCTTAGAGGAACAGGTAGAACCTTATACTACTGAACACAGTATTGAATTTTTTTTGTTTTAGATTAAAACATCAAATAAACGTCTCTCTGATTGCAAGCTCACTGATAAAAAACCACACATCCTCCCTTTAAGACTTCCATTTAATAATTAATCTTTATAAAGAGTGCATAGATCCATTACAAAATGCACAAAATGAAAAAGCAAATACTTCCCGAGCATTTAAATGGCAGTGGCCAGCAGTGGGTTAAAAATCCTGCACATTTTTGGTAACTTTAGAAGCCCTGCTGGGTGGAGTAGGCAATGGGCGTTGTAGTGTGGATGCTTTGCTAACCCTTTGCTGTGCAGCTGCAGGACACACACTGCAGCCATGGCCAGCAGCAGAGTGGATTCTCGAGGAGCTCTGTTCCTAAAACCCTTCTCTGTGCAGGACAGATTGAGTGATTTCTTCTGCAGCAGGAGCAAGGGTTGAAACTGTTCTCTAATCACCAGCTTTTTCTGGTAAATAGTGTAGAAAAAGCATTGCAAGAACAGCTTGAAAGAGTTAGGAAAGCTCGTTAGCAACCAGTTGCCAAAATATCTGTTTCTACATACTCTACACAAGTTAGAATAATCAAATTAAATGAAAGGTGGTTTTTGCATCTGGTTTTGGATCTGGAAATAAGTTGATACAGGCAGATTCACTGGACAGTTTAATTGCTGTAATAAATTTGCAGTGAACCTCGTGAAAATAGTATTTTCTTTTTTCACTGAAGACGGATACATTCCTACATAAAGAGAAGTTGGCTTCCTCCTTTGTCTCATTGTCGACAACTGTAAATTTTCAGTTAGATTTTTGTAATGGGTAACTACACATAAGAAATTCCCTCTGTGTGAAATAGTATGGAAAGTGTAGGCATCCACAGAGGTGGTCAGTAGCAGCAGAAAGTCTAGCAAGAAAAGTCTTTTTATTGTGCTTTGCAAAAATAGCCTCTGAAGATTCCACACGGGTGCTTTGTGGGAGGGCATTCCACACTGTGGGAGCAGAGCAAGTGCCTTTAGGCATCTGAGGTCAAAATGTGAACAAGGACTTCAGACAATTATAGCTGTGTTTCTGCCTGCTTACAAAAAAAATTACTCAACAGTTTAGGGGCAGTTTGTATAGCAAGCTTAATTTGGGGATAACCAATACTTTATTGGCACAAGTTAGGTGAGATGTAGAATTCAAAGTTCTTTGTGATTTCCATGATGATCTTCTTTGCTGTGTTCAGTGCACAAGTTCCTATAGCCTTCATGTGAGACATGTGAATTGGTGCTTGTCTGGAAATTACTTGCCACTGAGGTGATGGACCAACACCCTACTCTACCAAATGGAAAAGATGAGTGGGCTAGGCTGGTACCCAGCCAGGAGGGGATAAATTAGGGTGTGGTGCTTTATTTCCCAGAGCCTTGAGCCCTTTGCTTTTGGAGCAGAGCCAGGTGTTGACCTCCTCAATGGGAGATGAAGGTGCCTGTATGGACTGGGCCTCCTGCTTAGCTGGACTCGCTCCTCTTCCCTGTGTTTGGTTTGAACTTGCAGTTTGTTGCACAGAGTAGGAGTTCTCATGCTGGGTGAGCACGGGGTGCTGGTGCCTTTCAGCTCCAGACAAACAAGAAGATGCATCATTCCTGATAAACAGAGTTTGTTTAGTTCTGCTGTTAGAGCCTGTGTCTTGTGTCCCTGTCTGAAGCACCTCTGCCAGGCTGTGTCTAACACAGCACCCTGAGCACCTTCCTGAGGAGCATGGATGGGAGCTGGAAGTTCTGGAGAGAAGGAGCTGGTGGATCCAGGCCTAGAGCATGGAAAATTGTCTGCACCAGGATGGAGCAGAGGGGAAAAGACAATGTGCTTCAGATGCAAAGGCATTTGAGACTCTCAGGCTTTTCTTTTGGTGGAGTCTTGAACAACAGAGATGTTGCTTGCAGTGTAAATAGCAGAGTAAGAGCAGGGCATAGTTCCAAGGAACTCTTGGGCATTTAAAGTCAGGTTTGCTGCTTTGTTCTCTCTGTAATTTAGATAAGGGGTTTACACACATCAGTTGCAGAGTTCTCTTATGACTTCAGGCTATTGGTTTAAAACAGACACTTGAGAGAGCTGAAGGAATGGGGTCAGGGCTTAACTGAACTTTGCAGTTTATACTAGTGCTTCATTTTCTTTAACTTCATTTTAGTTTCCTAATATCTAGCCATAATAAATTTTTACTGCTTTATAGGCTTTTTAGTGAAGAGTAATGTGAAAGAAGGATTGAACACTAGAGCTTTCTCAACATCTCAACATTGCCTATTAATGGGTTTCCCCCACAGCCGAGCAGTAGGTCAGCTTTTTCCATGGTGTGTCTGTTTTAGTTAAAATACCTCATTAAGTTCTCTCCCATGAATCTGTATTGTGATCAGTGCAAGTCCTGGTGATGGTGAGGCACATGTTCCTTGTTGTTTTATTGCCTTTGGGAATGTTCTCTGTTGTGCCAACCCCACACCAACCTGTGTGCTTTTGATATGAAAGACGATGCTTTTCCAATTATTTTCTGTCTAGCTCTCTAAACAAGACTATAAAGATACATCAGTTTTCCAGATGCATTATTCCACTATATCTCTGTTAGATAAATTAAGTAGTAATTTTGATTCTGTATTAAAAACTTCTAGCTTTTTCTGTTTGTGTGCTATTACTAAGTCAGTCTACAGATATTTTAGATAACTGTGCAGCAGTTTCTTCCATAACCTTCTCCTAACTGTGCTCCCACCTCTACAGCCACTTCTCCAGGTCATCATGTGTTCTAATTATCAATAGGTATTTCTACTAGGCCTTTTTCATCCCGGAGCTACTCTGGACTGCTTTATAGTCCTCCTTGCTAGATTTTGCTCCCTTCCAGCCCCACCTCCCTTTTAGGACATGAACAGCAGAGAAAGGAGTGTCGTGATTCTGTAGCCAAGAGTTCTTTTTGCACAAGTCCAGAGGAAGCCAGTGAGATGCTCAGAAGGCTGGAGCACCTTTCCCATGAGGACAGGCTGAGGAAGTTAGGGTTCTCCAGCATGGAGAGGAGAAGGCTCCAGTGAGACCTTAGAGCAGCTGTAGTGTAACTTAAAGGAACTCCAGGAGAGCTGGAGACACTTTTGACAGGGGCTTGGAGTGACGGGAGAAGGGGTGGTGGGATGGCTTTAAACTGATAGAGAGTGGGTTTAGATCATCTTCCCTGCGGGGTGCTGAGGCCCTGGCACAGGTTCCCAGAGCAGCTGTGGCTGCCCCATCCCTGGCAGTGCCCAAGGCCAGGTTGGATGGGGCTCGGAGCAGCCTGGGATGGTGGAAGGTGTCCCTGGCCATGGCAGGGGTGGGAATGAGGTGAGCTTTCAACTCCCTTCCAGCCCAAACCATTCTATGGTGGGATTTTTTCCTTTTGAAGCCGTGCTGTGTGGATGTTTGTGAGGACTTAAACTGCAGAGGAAGCTGAGAACTTGTAGCCTAATTCAAATCAATGGCATCAGTCAACTTTTGCTCTAAATGATCCAAATCATGAAATAATGAAGACTTTTTGGCTGTGTTATTTAAGCTGAGAGAATTTAGTATCCAATGGTAATTAGACTATAATTATTTTAGATTGAGGAGCATGTGCCTGTTACGGTATATAAAATTTTCCTCCTTGTCAGTATGCAGAAGAAAAATTCCATAATATGCTTCTCTTCGACGTGTCCTTGTGTCTTAGTGTTCTGAAAGGGTCTGGGATTTTGTTTATGCCTGCAGAAAATATCAGAGGTCACTGAGAACAGAGGTTTCCATCTTCATTTCCCTTTTAGGAGGAGGTTGTGTGAGTTTTTTAAGAGTGTAGTGAACGGTTCAGTCACTTCACAAGCAGTGCCCTTTTCTGCAAAAAGCACCTGCACACGGTGGTTTGTTCCACACACAGCCTGGCCAGGGTTGTCTTTGCACTTGTGTAGTTCCTACCTTGAGAAACACTTCTTGCACCAAACAGCTGCCGCAGGAGATGGGGGAGGTGAATGGGAGAAGGAAGTGAGAGCAAGAAAAACAAGGGGATTCAGGATTCACCTCTAAAGGCTCTGTGCAGCTGCCAAGTGAATTTGATTTTAAAGCATCGTTTTGGCTTCTTAGACTAAACTGTATTTTCCCCCATGTGAATTAGGTTCTCCCTGTCTGCATTTCCAAAGTGTGATCTCAGGGCAGATTGAAATGTATTTTGAGGTCTTCTGTTTTCATTAGGGAATGTGAATTTCTTTTAAATGTAAATTTTCCAGGCTTATAATAAGCACTTTGGTTTGAAGAGGACTTTTTAAAATTTTTGAGTAATGGCAATTAGTTCTGTAATGCATTTATTTAAATATACATGCATTTAGCCTTGTCTATTGTCATGTACTTCTTTCCTGGGAATTACTAGTAATTATATTTTGGTAATGTATTAGTATGAAACCCTCATTATTTCAAGCTATTTCAGAATAATGTTGTGTTAGACATTTAAAACAAATTGAGGCTGCTAGGAAATTCAGTTTTTGTAAACTTGGGAATATCCTCAGAGGAGCACAATGTTATTGCAGCAAAAGGAATGAATTGAGACAATAATTAAAATATACATTTAGTTTGAGTAATGTAAATGCAAAGAATGGCTCACAGAAAATCAAATTGCTGAATGTCATGTTAAAATAGCGCTTGGGCAGACACAGAACACTTGAAATGCACTTTTTATTTCAGTATTGGTTTCAATACTTTTGAGGCTTTTGAAGGCCAGAGGGAAACTAGCTGAATTGTTTTCTTGGTTTTATATTGTATTTTTAAAATTTCATAGCGTGGACAACTTCGCAATAAGCTGTCCACCCTTCCTTGTATCTTTGAGGGTCCTGAAAGCAGAAATGTTTGTCTAAAATGTTCTTTATTGCTTTAGAGCACATTAAAGGTGGATCTCTGATAACAGCACTAACTATGTGTGAAATGACAGCTATTAAGATAGTTTACACGAGTAAGGCTTAGTTGTATGAATTCAGTTTTCAGAATCCATCGTAGAACCAACCTCTTTGTGAAGTGTTAGACTTGGGAGTTTGAAGTTTTATTGGAGACCCCTTACCAAAGCTTGGTTTTGTAGGTGTATTTGTAAGTTAGCTACCTTGTTTTCACTTGGATTTTTGTTGTGACCATGCTGCTTTCCCATGGAAACACTCTCAAAATGGCAGTGTTAGAAAGCAGTTGTAATAGATTTTTCCAGCAGCAGTTCCTCGCTGGTTCCAGTATCTGTAGAAGCTAACGACATTAAGGAGTAATGGAGTATGTCTTTCAAAGCACAAGTAATGAGTAATAGGGGTGTTTTGACATAGTGTTTAAAGAAAAAAAAAAACACCATGGAATTTGGTTTCCTGCCCAGAACTTTGACTGACTGTCTGGGAATTCAGTGCCGTGTGTCAGTGTTATGTAGAATTGGTGTATGTACATTCAGTGATTCTTCACAAGTGTTACAGTGTCCTGCAAGTTTAGGCCACGGAATTGATAGTATCCAATATTTTGAGTCAGCATTGATAAAGACTTCCAGTGTTGAGGAAGTGCTGCCCAGTAAATATTTCCTTTTCTTCCAGAGAGGCTGTGGTGTTCATCTTCTTGTAAAAAGTCACCATTTTTGCAGGCATGTTTCAACTTTTGGATTTCAATGCACCTTTTTTCTTGTCTTCTATGTTTGCATTAATGTCATTACCTCTTGCATTACCACTGTTTGTGTGGAGTTCTCAAGCTCCTGGAGACTTTCAGAGCAATCGTAGCTTTTCCGGACTCTTTGGAACAGCTGAGGTTAAGCACGTATAGCCAGTGCTGCTGAAGCAAAGCTTTACACCTTGAATCTTTAAAGATCTTATTTTCATAATATCACTTCACACACAATAGCTATCCAAGCCACATGCTACAAATTTTTAGAGCATGATGAAGATAATTTTGCAGCTATTGTGATCATGGTTAGAGGTTTTTTTCTTAGGAGAGAGCTCCTTTCTAATCATGCTCTTGGGGAAACCAACTGACAGTATCTTAACAAAGATGATTAAGTAAATGCAGGTGTTTGTCATTTTAACACAACTTTCACTCTATACAATGGTGTATTCAATCTGTATTTCCCTCCCTAAGCAAACAGCATGGAATAAAAGAGGGTGTTAGGTATGAATCAGATTAGTAGTTGATTGCAGGAATGCAGACATGGGAGAACTGAAATTCTTTAAAGATGATGTTACTTTATACAGAGAAGAAATGACATATTTTTAAATGTCACTGCGAGAAAAGACAAGGTTTGGCGTTAGTCTGGATTGGAAGAGATAGGGAGAAAAGTAGAAAAACAATTAAAAATACTTCTGAATTATTAGTAAGGTTTTAATTTTGGGATGGCCAAATAATATGACTGTAAGATTCTTAAATGTGGCAGTTACTGAAGACCTCATCCCCCATGCAGAAGCAAGGGAACTGCCTCTCCCAACTGCTGATACCCTAGGGAGGTGCTCTCCTTGCCCAGTTTTCCGTGCTTGTCGCTCACGGCGATGATGATGGAGTCTCTGCTTGGCTCAGAGTTTGTTGCTGCTTTGCTAAGAGGGGATGTGGCAGCCAAAAGCATTGCAGATGTTGTCTCCTGACTTCAGCACCCCACTTCCCCCTGTGCCCCTCACAGTGCTCAGTGGCAGCCCAGCTTTGTTCCTTGCTCTTGGCTGTGCCAGTGCGTGATGTGCCTCAGCACAAAGCTCTGCCTGCTGCCTCTTGCACAGAAACTGATCCCACATGACTGAGGATGTGCTCTTGGTGCCTTGGAGAGGCTGCCTAGAACACAGGCTACACAGAGTTAGAAGATAAAGCAGGTATTTATTGAAAGGCCTTCAAAGGATTCACCTTGGGCAGTGCAAGAGCCTCACAGAGGCTACACCCAAGATGGACAAATGGTCACAAGTTTTTCAGACAGATAAATTTGGTCTAGTTGAATATCAGAGGTTAAATGTGCAATTACAGCTTCAGGTAATGAAGTAGTTTACTTCAAGTTTCCCACCCCAGTTCACTGTTTGCATTTTGTAGGGCCTGAGACAGTGGGGTGTCTTTGGGTTTCAAGCCTAGAGAGGAATTGTTTTTGTCTGAATAAAATGGGAGGACAGTAGCTGGCAGGCTATGGAATATTAGAGTTATTCACTAAAGCAGTACTGATCTGAAAAATACAAAAGCTAAAACTTAAGGCACCACTGTGAGTTTGTGCTTGCAGAGTGTTTGTTTGCCTGTTTCTGCCTGTGCTGGCTGCAATGATGGCTTTGGATGGTCAGTCCTGGACATGGCACAGCCTGCCCTGGGCCTGCAGGTGACCTCAGCAGGGCCAAGGTAGCCAGGCTCTGAGGCTTTGCTGTTAGGGGTGTCATCCTGCACTGTGGCTCAGCAAGGGCACAAGGGTGGGCTTGGATGAAGCTGAGAAAGGTCAGTAAATAACCCAAGGTCTGCCACCACATGAGCACAAAAGGCAGTGGCAACACTTGAACCATCTGTGATGGTTATTTCAGTTTGAGGATGTGTCTGTCCTTCCAGAGGTGTTGCTGTGTGCTTCCCCAAAGTGTGCTTACTCCTGCTGAGTTATCTGCCTGAGTTCAGCACCTGCCAGGCTATTCAAAGGGAGCTCGTGGCCAAGGCAGTGGAGTTTGTCCCTGAATTTCAGGTGTGTGTTTTTAAGGTGTGCTGTAGGCTCGACATACTTTCCCTTGGGGTGATGCTGGAGCAAGCTCTCTGTTTTTTGTATAATGCTGCAAGGGAACAGCTGAGCAGCACAATCAGACTGATTTGCAAGGTCTCCAGTGTCCTTCACACTTCTGCCTGTGACAAACTAACACACAGTTACCAGGAAAGGGCAACACTTGGACACTTGCATTTAATCTGCAGCATCTGCAGATTGACAGCCACCATATTTGGCAGCTCTCCTGCACACATTTCCCTCTGCATACACTCCTGGTGGTAGGGGTCAGGAGGAGACCAGCACTGCCTGGCACCTTGCAGTCGCTTATTCTGATGGCAGTAACTTTGATGGAGCCAGTCCAGACAAGAGCAACAAAGATGGTGAAGGAGCACAAGTCATATGAGGAGAGGCTGAGGGATGTGGAGTGGCTCTGCCTGCAAAAGAGGAGGCTCAGAGATGACCTTACTGCTCTCTGCAGCTCTGTGGAAGGAGGCTGTAGCCAGATGGGGTCAGTCTCTTCCCCCAGACAACCAGCAAGGCACAAGGAAATGGCCTCAAGTGGAACCAGAGGACCTTGATATAGCTTCTTTGGAAAAATTTCTGTTTTCTTGGATGTTCTACCAACCTTTTTTTCCACATTCCCATGCCTCTGCTCGTCAGGTTCCTTTTATTGGGTCAATCCCCATTCACATTCCAGTACTGGGGCAAGGTGATGGACATTCAGAAGTGGCTTGTGGCTGAGGAGGGTTTGAGAGCAGAGAAAACTTCAGGTCAGTTTGAGGAGCAGCTTTGGCTCTGAGCTCAGGAGTGCTTCAGCCTGGGGACAGCTTCATGGGAACATTCCTGATGAATATTTCTAAGGAGATTTCAGTCTAATACTGTTTTCCAAGGACAGCAGGCTGCAGGTTTTCCTGCACATTCCTGTAATTATTTTAGGATATCTTTTGTCAAATTCTGAGACACATCTCAAAACCTTCCCTTGAAGATTTGATGGTATTATGTGACTTAGCATTTGAAGGTAATGTTTTTGATATGAAGTAGAAATCATGCTTGGTGGTCATGGTGTATTCAGTTTTCTTTATTTATTAGCTATATGAACATCCCCAGGGCTATTTCACAAAAAAACAAAACCCAAATATGTTGCTGTGATAGGGTAGTCAGGTGATTTTATTGGTCATATGATAATTCAAGAGTTTTTCTTTGATGAAATTGATAAGAAATTGAAATATAAGAGCATATTTGTACATATGATGTGGAGCAAGGAAGGAGATAGCTTCAGACAGTTGTCTCAGAAGTTCATGTTTTCCATGACCTAAGTATCTTGGCTTGATGATAAAAAAAAAGAAAAAAAAGAAAAAAGGACAAAGCTGAAATGTACCTTTCAGAAAGTGCTGCTATAAAAAAAAAAAGCAACTAAAGAAGAGGGGTACTGGGGGAGAAGTCTTGACACCAGAAGCTCTGTCACACACAGCAGAGTTTCTCTTGCATGTCTGGAAAAAGTCTTACACTTCTGGGATGCTTTCCAAAATATTTTCAGTGACCATTGCCGCAGGCGTGAACTTCTTAATGCATTTTGCAGTAATCTCCAGCACAGTGAAATTGATTGCTGTCTGAAAGCTTTTAATGATAACAAGCAAATAGGGCAGCATAAGAGCCATGAGCTAATTTGAGTGTGTGCATTATGTTGCATGTTCAGGAGTCCTGCAGAGACAGATGCATCACCTCAGGAAAATCCTGCTTAATGTTTTTTACAGAATTATGTAATTGCATATTTATCATTTTACATCTTGCAGGAAAGATCCTTTTTTCTGCATACACAAAGGGTCTCTGGAGTTACTTCAGTTGGTACCCAGGGAAAGGGCTCTGGTGGCTTCTTCTGGGGTTTACTTTATAGGACCTGAAATAGATAAAAAGCCAGAGGAATTTTTGGAAATGCCTTTCCAGCAGACAAAATGGTGCTGTATCAAAGGAGCATCTTCCTCATGCCTGCCAAGGAATTTCAGGAGGCTTATAAATGAAAGGTTCTCTTTCTATCTTCAAGTTTAGGGCATTGAGGAAGCTGAAAATACACTGCAGCTTTACTGGGTTTTTTTCCATATTATCTTAGTACTCCTAATGCAAGAGATCATTAGAACCAGGGAGGTTCATTCACCCAAACCATCACCTTTCCAAGACTGAGACCTGAGCTGCACTTTAATTCAAAAGAGAAGAGGTTTCACCAATTATGTTTTTTTGGTAAATAAAAAAAAATCCCACCACCAAAACACATGTGTATACATATATATACATACATACATATATATATCTCACAATCTTTTTATCAACACCCAAAGATAATCAGAATTGTTAATGCAAGTTGCCACTGAGAAGAGATCACTGAGATCACTGCCTGATCTCCCAGGCCCTAGTGTGGCATTGTCCCTCTGTGCCAGCACAGACTTGCTGCCCCAGAGCCCCTCATCCTGCACTACTGCTCCCACACACCTCTGTGCTTGTTGGATGTTCTGCAGAGGTGAGGAGTGAAAAACAAAAACTTGAGCACCAGCAGAGAAAAACAAGCTGTCCTAAGCAGGCTTTTTAGCAAGGGATAAAAGGTCAGAGATGCATTTATCCCCCTCTACCTTCGGAACAGCCACTTGGCAAATCCAGCAGAGTTTTTCCAGACTGTCACTGGTTCATCAGTCAGGGCTTTCTCTCAGTTTTAATTGCCAACATCAGTTCAGAGGAATTGCTGGCTTCCTTCCCAGACAAGATTTCCCAAATTCAAAATGATCTTTCAAGATCCTAACTAATAAGAGCTAAACAGAAATTTTGTCTTCATCAGGGGCTTTCTCAGATTGATCCTTTTACTGACAGCACAGACCAGTGAAAGACCAGCCCTTCACATTATTAACATACACACATAACAAACTTAACATTGAATTTGATATATATTTCAGGAACTATTGCCCTTCTGTTTGATGCACTGATTATGTAAAGGCAGAGGGGAGTACCCATGGAATTACTAGATTTCCTTTTAATTTTTTTTTAAATACTTTTTTAACACAGCCATTCAGATGCAATGGGATGCCCCCCGTGGAATTAGCCAGGTACAGCAGATTTCTCAGCTGCCACTTCAAGGTCAGCTTGGCTGCTCAGCACAGCTCTCCTCAAGGATTCTGTGCCCATCCTGTGTTCCAGGCAAGGAGAAGGAGGAATTTGGGATTGCCTGGCTCTGAGCAGGCAGGTTGTGAGGTGCTGCTCTGGGATGTGCTGTAGGAATTCAAACTGCAGCTTCAGCTCCCTGGAAACCTGTGCTGCAAAATAATAATAATGTAGAGACAGCCTGTAGTGATGTCCTTCAGGAAAGTCTTGAAATGTGGCAGGATGGAAAAGTGCTTTCAAGGAAGCACCAACGACCATTTCTTGTTGAAGTATTTCAAATGCAGACTTGTGAATTCTTGTTTTTTCTATTCCTGAAGAAATTTGAGCAAAAGAAAAGTGCAGAAAAGTGCTGGTTCTTATGAGAGAAAAACACTGTGGGAAATAATTGACACTGTAAAATGAACAAAAAGGCCAGACTAAGGACTGGTTTACCATTAGCATCAGGTTTAGTCCCCTAGCTGAATTCTGAAGGAACAGCAGAGATGTAAGAAAGCTCTTAAATTGTTTTAATAATTTGTTGTGAAAAAAGATGCCAAAAGATTAGGAAAAAAATTGCAAGTGCCAGAAGTATGCATAGTTGCCTGGAAAAGATGGTACAAATGCAAAATATAGGAAGACAATAACTGAAATCGCTTGGTTCTATCATGAGATCTTTCTTTCAACTATGGCTTCACATTTGGCATTTTCAGCTTTGATTTGTGTAAGAAACTCAATATTTTTGACCATGGCAAAAGATAAAGACTTGTGAGACTGAAGGAGTCTAATATTTGGTATTTGTGCTCTGTGCCATGTGCTCTGTTCTTCTAAAAGCCCAGCTTATCTGCCTGAGCCGTTGTCACATTTTTGTCATGAGTTTTTCAATTTGGAATTGGCTCTAGAAGACTGGAGGAGAGAGGTGCATAGATGGAAGAAACCTGTTCTCATCTGCAGCTTATTAAGTATTCTTTTGCAGTGCTTTTCATAAAAATGTTAGAATATTTAGGTATGCATTGTTTTTCTGATAAAGCAGCTCCTTCTTCATTTTATAGACGTTAGAATTCTGTTTTCTACAGCTGTCCCCAGGAGCATGCTCAGGCCTGAATCCCACACTGCTAAGTAGTCTGTAAGAAAATAACTGCCTTTATTTTTCTTCAGAATTTTGCAGTAGTGTCTTAAGAACCTCATGCTTCATTTTTCAAAGTATGCTTTAAAGCTAAGTGTGGTGAAGCAGAGACCATTGTGAAAATGTTGTGTGGCTTTGTCAACTGAGAGAGAAATATAAACTGAAACAGAAACACAGGAAAATTCTCTTGGGTCTATTTAAAGTCAGAATATGGTAAACTCTTGGATATTGATTTGAATACTGCAAAGGTTTTTATGAGGCATCTTCATAATTTTCACTTGCATCAAATGCCCCAGAGCAGGCTGTTTGCACAGGCAGCCAGAGCTCCGAGGTGTAAACAAGGCTGAGCCTTTCCTTTTCAGGAGTAAACAGGCACAGACCACCAGCAGTTCCTTACACTGCTGTTATTTTTCTTCTTCCTCCTTTAATAAGGGTCACTCTGGCTCAGCAGGTTCACAAGCCACTGCTTTTTGTGTCTCTGTAGCACGTGGATACTGCTCTGGCCATATAAAACAGTACAGTACCATAGAATAGCTTTACTTTGGGATTATTTTTTGCCTCTGCTACTTAACTGCTTTGCCAAGGAGTTGCTTGGCTTGGGTGTCCCACCTACACGTTTTGGAGCCCTGACTGCAGGGTATTTAATGATGCCTTGCCATCACTGGCTGCTGGCAGAAACAAGGCTGAGCACGGTGCCTGTGAGTCAGGTAAGTATTACCCCCGAGCATGAAAGCAGAAACAAGTCCAGAGAGCAGTACAGTGGTGGTCAGGAAATCTAGTCCAGAGGCACAAATGCTGAGTTTTTTATCTGCTGTTCCCCAGCTTTATTTCAAAGGTGTTCTTCCTGAGTTTATGATTTTTATGCAGTTCACTCTTTTGCCTCATCAATGCTTAGTACTTGTTAATGCCTCATGCTAATGGCAGAGGCATTTTGTGGACATCCACATTTGCTCTTAGTGTGCAATAAATACTGCTGAGATTTGTACTCAGCTGATGCAGAGAATGAATCCTGCTGTAAACCAGTCTTTGTTCCAGCCTTTCCAGTGTGGCCTGTACTTCCAGCTGGGAGTTTGATTTCTTTGGACCTGAGGTCCCCACATAGGCAGGTTTTGGTTGGTGTCATGACCCTC
Organism: Anthoscopus minutus; assembly: GCA_013399455.1. Lineage (NCBI taxonomy): Eukaryota > Metazoa > Chordata > Aves > Passeriformes > Paridae > Anthoscopus > Anthoscopus minutus. Next base: position 61,401 of record VWYI01047353.1, read on the forward strand.
TGTTTCAGAGCTGGTGTTCTGTGAGGCACTGGTAAGTGGTGAGCAAACCAGCTCAATTCTCTTGATGTAGCTGAAAGTGCAGTTGTGCCAATGCTTGGTTCAGTTCTGCATTTCTGAACCTGAGCTTGAATTGTGCTGCAGAAACTTGAATTCTGTTCTCTTGTGGAGAAGAGCCTGTGCTGGTTCTGCTTCACCTTAGCCAGCCTGAGGTGACAGAACAGCCACCTTTGATAACTGGTAGAGGTTGAAGCCATTCAACAATCTCTTTTCTTTCAAGCAGAGGAATTCTGCTCCTCTTATCCTCTGGTCTGCTGACATTGTGTCCAAGGTTTCTGTGCTGTTCTGACTGAGCCTGAAAGTCCCACCCAGAAGCACAGAGCGCTTTGTGAAGTGGTTTCTGCCCCTGGCTGAAAATGCAGTGGAGTTCATTAGCCTGGAAGTGCTGGCTGAGACCCTGCTGGGGGAAGGAAGGGGAGCTGCTGTTGTATTTTCTGTATCCCTTGTGCCATTTTGGACTTGAGCAGTATTTATTTTTAGTACATTTAAACAGTGCAGAAGGAAGGGGCAGTTGTAATATGGCATATTTACATCATGCTGTCAGTTCCTGGCAGCTCCCTTGCCTGTTGGAGAGCAGAATTGGTCCATTAAGGATGTGAGTGCTGCTTATGCCCACGAGTAGTGAAACATTGTCTCCAGGGTGGGAAAGCCTCCCCAGGCAAGCAGGTTGGTTTGTTTTTCTAAGGTGGAGTATGGGGAGGTTTTCTTCATGTCACAAGGACAGGAATGAGCCATTCTACCTCCCACTTTTTCCTTCTTCTCCTCTACTCTGGAAAAAGAGAGGCGAAGTCTCTACGTGAGATCAGCGTGTGCTGGTTTTTCCCCTCATGTCACGCTTCAGTTCTCTGCCCCTTTATAAAAATAAAAATCTATAAATAAAAAAGAACAAATGCTGAGGGGGACAAACTGGACCCACAGTTATGTGCATGTAGTCACTCGTCAAAGTGTGCCTAGCCCCATTCCTCCCAGGCTTCCTGCATTCCCTGTTTCTTATGCTGTCAGCTTCTCAAGATGGGAAACATGCACAAACAGTCCTGGCTGGAGCTTTTTTTGCCCTACCATAACATCATATTAATTGAGCTTAGGCTGAAATGTTGAATTAGCTCGTTCTCCATTTCTGTATAATTTCCCCCACTTTGGAGGGAAAAAAAATTGCAGTGAGTTTTGCTGCCCCACTTCAATGGGACTGTAATACCTTTCTGCTGGAATGAAGCAGTTTTTAGCTCTGATCTCTCCTGTGTGACTCTGTTTGCCTCAAGCACAGGCACCCTGTGATTTCCTTTACTTGGAAACTGCCCTGTCTCAGCATGTGGGTAGGAGGCCATGTAAATAAATACCAACCACTTCTTAGCCTTCAGTAGGCATTTCCTTTTTCCTGGTGGCTGCAGAAGAAACACTTTCTCACAGTTTGGCATCAAACATTTATATAACTTTCCTGCTTGTGGAATTTTTGTTTAGACAATCAGATTCTTGGTGTAGTTTTTCCATCACTTTCTATTTTTATTCATCTGTGGTTGCTTGGTTTGTCAGTAAATAGTGTCTGTCAGAAGAAAACACTTCATCAGAAACCTGTTAAATTTTCAGTAATTGAATCGTAGATCATGATAAGCCTATTCTGTAATAATGAAAGATAAGTTTTAAGGAAAAAATTAAACTTTTCTTGGAGTTTTTTTCTTAGTTATGATGGAATATATCTTCCCAAATGGAATATTTCTGCCCAAAAGATTTTTTTTTATGTATTCTGCCTGAAGTTTTTGAAATATAATACAAAGTATCTTACAGTACCTCGCAGTCCTGCTTTCAGCTGAAAAAGAAAGTAATTGCTTTTGATATAAAGTTTAATATATGCTAGAATTTTTTTCAAGTGTGTGTCCCTTTGTCATGGCTGCAGAGCTAATACATTGTTATACTAGTTAGGACATAAATTTATCATAGCAAAACAGATCTTATCAATACAAATCAGTATAGAGGATAGGTACTTCTAATTTGCATGCATACATATTTATAAGATCTTTATTTAGTGTTGTTTACTATTATTTTCTTTTTAATTGCTAAATAATGAATTTACAAGGCTAACTTTTATTTGTCTGAGTGGTAATTCTCACTGAGTGTGTGACAGTGTACAGACCCTGCTGGGAGAGCCCCAAGGCTTCAGCTCATGCAGATTCCCTGGAAGCAGAATAAAGATCTGAGCTGTGATAAACAACTCCAGAGTGGCACAGAACAAGACCCCTTCATGGCAGCAGCTGTTAGATGAGAGAGTGAAGAATGCACCTATGTATCTTCTTTTGGGAGGAATAATTTCTAGGGTGATTAAGATAGAGGCAGTTTCAAAAGCCATCAGGATTTTTATGTAATACACAGAATTTGATAACCTTTGTATTCAACAAGAGAAACTGTGCTTTTTCAGAAGGCTTTTGAAATCTGCTGGTTTCTCTCCTGAGGCCCTGCTAGGAGGCTGTCTAGGAAAGTGAGCCTTTGTTGGCCATGTCACAGTATTTTTATAGTTTCACTCTTAGGGCTTTTCTCATCCAGCTCAGTTTTGCAATCTGCTGAAGCTCAGCCAAGATGAATTGCATCTGCCCTCCCAGAACACGTTCAGCCCAGCCAGAACATCTTCAGTTCCATGCACTACAAACTGCTTGCTGGATTCTGGGGTATAGAGAAGACTGAGTCCTGGTTTGGTTTGTCCCTTTGTCGTGTCTCATGGCATACCATAAACTGTTGTCCCATGCCTGTTTCTTCCTTGAGCCAACCCCCATGAGTGATGTCCCAGCCCAGAGCACTTCAGGAAGTGGTGCTGGACTTCAGAGCTGGCTCTGATGGTGGCTGGGCAGAGACCAGTCAGCCTTGCTTCATGCTGGCTGATAAGGGACTGTAAAGGAATCTAAGCGCTCCAACTCTGGTGATTTATTGAACTTCTCTAGGGTCAGTGGATAGCCAAATTCACAAAAACCCCACTTAGTATCCACTGGAAGAATTCCAGGGCATAAAGCCTCTCTGCACTCCATTGCTGCCATAGTGGCACCAGCCTTAACAGTACCTTAATGGTTTTTGGAAGCTGTCAAACTGTGCTAGTACCTCTGTCAGCAGTGCTGTCGTGATATGCAAGCCCAGAATGAGGGCTTTGAGGATGGCCTCTTGTCTTTGGATCCTTCTTTTTAACAGCTGGTGGGATTGCAGAGCCAACTGGAGAGGTTTGCTTCGGTTCATCCATCAGTGCAAGCACTTAAAGAAGTTTAACACAATGGAAACAGCCAATATTCTCAGGGGTTTTTGTTCTGACATAATGTAATTACCTTGCTAGCCCTTAATTGGAAGTGGCAGGAAGGAAGAAACCTGGAAAAGGTGAAATTATGGTGATTATGCTGTAAATGAGGGTTGTGATGGAACTGCAAAGCAGTTGGCTGCAGCAGGAGTGAATAATTCATTCCTGTTTGGAGAAATAAGCTGGTTAGATTAGAGTGTGATTTTGTTTGCACATGGTTCACATAAAACCTTGATAATGGTATTATTTTGATTGATTTGTATGGGTTTTGTATTTTTCACTGGCAGAATGAAAGTTTCTGTGTGGGTTTATTGAATGCCATGCTTCCATAATTAATAATATCAACAAAGCAGTGATGAGCTTATGTCACCAGTTACTTCACTTGCTCTGCAGACAGAGAAGAGTTCTTCTTTGATCAGACACTTTTACTTAAATCTGACCCCCGCCTTTTTAGAATTCAGAGGAATGAAAAACAACAAATGTAAATGTTTGTGTGTTGAAGGTGAACTTTTTTTATTAGGAAATGTTTTTAAAGGGTCAGTGAAAAACAGAACTGAAACTGAGGTTTCGTTTCTCTTGCAGGTAGGTCTGTGAAAGATAAGCAGATGTTTAAATTTGGGTATTTCCTTATGATAACAAAAATACCAAGGTCATTACCAACTAAGCAGAGCTTGCTGACATCAGGCTTCTTCTCACAAGTTTGTTTTAATCCATTTTTTTTTCTAGGAGAAAGAGAAGAAGTATATGCTGCCTTTGGACAACTTGAAAGTGCGAGATGTTGAAAAGAGCTTCATGTCCAGCAAACACATCTTTGCATTGTTTAACACAGAGCAGAGGTAAGAAAATGAGCTATTCTGCAGATCTTTCCATCAAATGGTGTCTAGCTGAGCATTTTAATAACTGTGGGTGTAGTTCTGCTGTTTCCACCATGTTGAGTGCACAAGGTCTTGATATTCTTTATTTATCTGCTGCTTTGCTGTTGCATAACCATGGGATGAAAGGCTGATGTCCTCAGAGCCACTCATGGGGTGAAACAGCTCCATGATGAGTCAGCCAGTCCTTCCTTATGGCTGAATAATCATCTCCTGATCCTATTTTTGTTTTATTTGGCAGTCACCTAGGCTTACCAAAATATTCATGACTTCTGTACCTTGTGACCAGATTCAACTGGTGTAAATCACAGAGGTGTCATGGCTTTTCACTTTCTCCAGTGGAAAATGTTGCCTGTCATAATCTTGGGACTCATTTGATTGTTTGTTTGGGTTTAAATACTGCTGAATGGAGAACGATTAGATTCCTCTACTTCTTTAATTAATAAAATTTTTGCTTTTTAGGTTTTGCCCCACACTTTTTCTCTCAAACTCTTCTCTGTTTTCAGTGGTGTGGGTGCTGTATGGAAGCCACTCCTGATGCACAGCCAGTTCACATGACTGTGCACAAACAGTTTCCTTTAACATCACAAAAGGCATAAAAGTGACACGTAATTTTTACATTTTTTTAACTGAAGGGGAGAGTTACATTTGTAGCTGTCTCATTGCATTTTAGCAGATAAGAGGCAATTCCTGTAAGTTTTTTTTCAGGCAAATAAGTAAATTGAATTGCAGGGGTATCATGGATAGATAGCCTTGTTTCCCTCTTCTGCTAAATTCCTTCCCACCTGCTTCTCCCTCAAATCACCAAAGCTTGGCATTACCTTCAGATATTCAAGATGATGAGGGCTGGATGTGGCTCTCTGCAGAGGCAGCTGTCTCTGCTCCCAAACTGGCCAGAAGTAATGGCCAGAAGTTCAGGAGCAAGGAGTGCCCCTCCCTCCTGCAAAGCAAAAGCAAAGCAGGGCATTTCTGGGCTGTCAGGTTTCTGCTGAGCCCAGAGATGTGAGGACACAATGTCAGTCTCAGTCTGAAGTAGCCCAGGAAGGCTCTGCCTGTGTCTGCTGACACCTCAGGCAGCCTGCAAGGGGACGTGGTGTGGCAGGGGATGCCCTTTGAAAGCATGTCACACACATACTAGCTGGGAATAACATTTCAAATGCTTGACCAGTTGTGTTTCTGGAGCACAGAAAAAAAGCTTTGAAAAGCTTTTCAAGTTCTTAAAAACAAAAATGATTTTCAGATGCTGGAAATGAATTGCTGTAGTTATGTGTGGATCGTCCCAGTGTTGTGTGTGCATCCATCAAGAAAGGTAACTTTGTCCTGGTGGCTTGATAGCAGCTGTACATGTTGGTTTACTTCCATGAGAAATTTGTTAATTTTAGCTCATTGTTTCTCCTTTGGTTCCACTAATGGCTTTGAATATTATCATCATGATAATATTAGTCTTTGAACTGTAGTGAAAATCCACGAGAAGCAATTCCATTGGCAAGTTTGGGATTTATTTAGGTGATATATAGCTGGACATTCACATTTTCACTTGATCTTCATCCATACTAGTCATCAAGGATTTCAAAATCAGATGTTTAAAATGTTTGCCATGTCTGTAATAGCCCTGCCTCTCTGGGCTCTGAGCAGACCCTGCAGCCTCTGCAAGCTGCTCTAAAAACATCTTTACATCCACGTGGGCATGTTGAGACATGACAGCACAGCAGCAAGACCAGAAAATACCTTTGCCTTGGGAGAGGCAGATCATGGAGTCACTCCTGCAGCTTTAAGGGAGGCCAGAGTTGTTACTGAAGAAATATTTATGGAATTCTAATTAAAACAGCAGTTTCTCTGTTACTGTAAACCAGCTGATTTTTGATATTTCTAAAAATCTGCCTCCTGGCACAAACTGATCAAAACAAGATTAGTGTCACTTTCCACTGAGTCCTGAATTCATAGATGTGTCAGCAAAAGCAGGAATGTTGGTTCTTGAGTAGAGTGATCTGCCTGGGGACTCTGTCCCACGTTCTTATGGAAACTGAAAGAAGGAATTTGATAAAGATACATTGAAATAAGAATTCTTACTGTTGTTTTACTTTGTGGTAATCTGTTGAATCTTGGCTTCTAAAGTGCGTGTGTGTGTGTGTGAGTATGGCTTGTTTTCAAAGATCATGTTAAAAATTAACTTAGTTTCTGGTTGGCTTTTTTTTTTGCTGGGGGGTGGTAGAGTGGTTGGTTTTTTTAATTATAAAAACCTTAGCAACTGAGAAAGAAATCAGCTTTTGAAGTCTGCCCACTGAGGGTTCTGGTTATGGAACCATTTTGCTATTTAAGATGTAGATCGTTAAAGAACAAAGGCCAAATCATCTGTTCCAGCTTCCATGATAGCACAGAGATTATTCTGTATCTCTTTTTCCCACCCCCCCCATAATCTGCATTTTTTTTTCCTTGACTATGAAATCTTTCTTAATGTTCAATTAAACAATTTAAATTTTCAAACAAAAACACTTGAGGAGAAGAATTTTAATAAGCTTGTTCTCTTTTTCATTCCCAGCCCCTCACTGCCTAGGTATTTGCTCCAGCCATATGTTTCTGATACTGTACATTTCAATAGTTTCCTGGATTATGCACTGCATTTTTTCCATTTATGAAAACCTTTCCAGCTCTGAAATATAGTTACCAGGAAAATACTCGTTTCACTGCATAGAAGGAAAAACCATCTTGAATTAACTGAGACTTGGGGATAGATGGAGAAGGAAACTAAGAGTATCTGTCATTTTGATTTACTGCAGAAGTCAACAGTTCTCTGACAGGAATCAAATGTGACTTGGTAATGCAGAGTAAATGGAGACTGTGACGATTGATTTCACAGTGAAGATAAATTCTCATGAAATGAACATAATTGTGTGGTTATGAAAAGGCTGTGTTGTGAAATAATTAAATTATTTTCATGTTATGTTCTAATTAAATCTTTAAAACAACGCAAAAAAATAAAAGGTGAGGGTGGGAAAAGGAAAAATGCCTGAAATAGTTACAGTATTACTTGAAGAACAGGGAGACCGGGTTTGTTTTTCTGCAAAGTAAGTAATACATTTAAAGTTTTGAAGTGAGCCATCTACTTAATTTATAGACATTGTGGAAGACCTTTGCAATGGACCCCTCTAGTTTCCTTACCTTAGGAGTGCTAGATATTAAAATAAAGTAAATTCAATGAGTGCCCTGTGATTCCTGGCTCATTTTTGGCCACATCTGCATGAGCCTGCCTTAAGAGCTGAAGTTGAGCTGTGGGTTCAAGCAGTGTGTGTGTCTAAACCTAAAGCTGTCAAGTGAGTGCTATTTTGTATTAACCATCTTCTCCACAGGAAACTCGTGGCAAGTCTGGGTTTTTTTTTTTTGCTGGAAGAACAGATCAAATATATTGAGTATTTAAAAATAATTATGCTATAGGAGAAGACAGAATGTTTGCAGGGCTGCTGTAGAGCTTACTGTGAAGTTGTGGAGCCACTGACTGACCTTCTAGGCAGAGCTAAGAATGGAGAAGAGAGGATTTTGTCAGCATCTCAGCTCACATTCAGCAGATTAACCTGTCATGTTCTCCTTGCTGAGTGAGTAAGACTCGTGTTCAGAGCTTAAGAACAAAGAAAACAAATTCTGTCCATCCCAGAAAGTTTGCTTTCCTTACAGGATTTCATTCCAAATACTTGATTTAGTCTCCACAGATTTCTTGTCAAAATTATTCACTTATTGGTGCTTTTCTGTTATCCAAGTACTGTAGCCATGGACAAGAGCTGTGGTTTTAAATGTGCCTCCCTAAAGGATCTGTGCAAGTCCCACCTCTCCATCTCCATCTCCCCTGAGAAGAGCAAGCACTTGTCAGTTTTCATGGTCTCTCCCTGTTGATCCACTTGGTACTATTTTGACAGATTGTCTGTTGTTCTAAAATAATCTCTTGCCTTTGCAGTGGTGGAATTACACTTTTTTCCTGATTTACTGGTCAATAAATTGTTGAGTACTGTATTACAACTCCATTTATATAATACTTGCCTTTTAATTTAAAAAAATGATGCTGAGTAAAAACAAACCTGTCTTCATTTGCTAGAAGAGGAGGAAGAGCTTCTTTCCATCTCTGGAGAGATGAATTCTCTTTTTAGGAGTAGGGATTCTACTAGGAACAGGTTTTGGGGGTTATAAATGGTAGTAGGCTGAAGCATTTGTTAAGTTGGTGAGTTTTCAAGCCTTCCCTACCAATATTGGCAGTAGCATCCCAGGATGGTGAGGAAGAGTTACCTGGTGCAGAGTCCCTGATCAGCAGCCTTTCTCTGCCCCTCTTCAGATCATTCCTTTCCTCAGAGGAGCCAAAGGGTCTGCTCCTTTCCTGCCAAAGGAGCAGAAGCAGTGTGTGAAATTCTGCCTTCCTTGCAGAGGAGGAGGATGCCACCAGTTCTTATCTTTTGCTGTCCTGCCCAGCCAGGACCCAGATGAAGCAGAGGAGCGGTGCTGCTTTCCTCCCCTCCGTGGCTCTGTGTGGTAGAGGGGTGTGAGGAGCAAGGGCAAAGCATAGAACTTCTTGTGCTTTCACAGGAGTGGGTTCCTGAGAGCAAAATCCTCCTCAGTAACCATGAAGCAGTGGGGCAGAATCTGCCATCCTGCTCCAGAGCTGCTGGCTGTAAAAACAGGTCTTTAATCTGACAACCAGAGGAGAACCAGCAAAAGGCCATTTTGAGGGCACACAATAGGACTGAAAATAGAACTGCCAGATGAGGAATTGTAGCTTCTGACTCCTGAGTACACTCTGTCTGTCAGGAATCATATTGCACACGTGGTGTGTGGCAGGACCCAGGAAATGCCACTGTGGGAAGGGTAGCACTGCATATTTTGGATAGATGTTGTTGGGCGTATGTTGCTCTAGGAGGGGATGGAGCACAAGTTGTTTCTGGGACTGTAAATGTACAGAGCTGTAAGTAGTGAGTTTCTGGCCATGGGCAACAAGTGGTTAACTGCTATCCATATATAAGGGAAATTGGGCAAGAGCCAAAATAAAGGGAACTAGTGAAAGGAGACCGGGTCAGAGGAGGTGTTGGATAGAAGCCAGGCTGAAGGAGAAAGCCTAAAATGAGATGTATGTTTAGTTACTGTTTCTGAATTACTCAGAAAGCTAAGCCCCAGGAAGAGCTGGACTGTGAGCTATTCAGAGCCCTCTCTGTTCGAAATGGAAGAGAGAGAATCTGTTTAATTAAAAAGCCCTACAAATTTAATCCAGAAGAAAAGCTGCTAACATTTCTAAACAGACTCCTAAAATTCTGGAGAGTACAATATTTAGGAACAGGAAAAATATACAAACCCAAGGAACGGCTAGACTTTATTGCCAAATTTTCTGGAATATATTATTTTTTGTCATTATTGACAAATATTATTTGCATGACAAATAAGAGAGTGTATGGTGCAGTATTGACAGCTGGGGGCAGCTTTTGTGTCTGTGTGGCCCCAAGGCAGATTCCAAACCAGGCTTCATCCCTCACCGCCAAAGGCATCAAACCTTCTCCTCCAGGGACTTATGGAATATTTTAGTGGCAGTCACTGTTACTACTGTGGATTTTGGCCTGTGTGATGTTAGTTTTGGCTGCATTTCTGTTCTGGGTTACATATAGGACTCGAGATACTTCATTGCCAAGGCTGGCCCATGGACTGAGCAGCACATCTCCTGTTCATTTGCACCTTAAAGTTGTGGGGGTTTCTGTGTGTTTTGGGTGTGTGTACTTGAAAAGATCCATATGCTTTTGGGAGAGCACTCACATGACATAGGTGGTAAAATCCTTAAGTGTTATTATTTTATGACATTGTCCCAGAGATTGTCTCCTTGGCTTTTCTGGATATTAAGAAAGAAAGAATCTTTGGAGCCATGTGTAATTAATTTTAATTAGCATTCACATTGGAGTGATCTGAAATGGTATGCCTTGATAGAAAATGTTAGTCATTGCTGTTAACTCAGAGCAGATGGCCATTTTTGTTTCTTCAAAATATATGATTTGCAGAGCTTCTGGTAGAGCTTTCTTATTTGGGGGGAAAAAAAAGTGCATATGCTCAAACCAGCCATTGTGCAGTTACAGGTGTCCAAAATCACAGATTAAGACTAAATTTGAATAAGCAGAGTGTGCACAGTGGAGCTGCAGGTTAAATAGATGGGGAACATACAATTTCATCCAAGATAACCCTTCCCAAGAGTTGGAGTGTCTGGATTCTGTTTTCTCCCCTTTTCATTTTAGGTGACTATTCATTATACCCCTATTCTCTGTTTTCAATTTCAATCAAGTAGGAAATACCTAAGAATTGAATCTTTTTTGTTTTTCATGGAATAAAATGGGACTAATTTGCATTTAGTTCTAGATTTTGAAAGTTCAGTTCTGCTTCCATCCTAAGCAGATGGAAGCATCTCTAGAGATGAGATGTTTACAAAAAATCGCTTTGAAATCCCTGTAAAAGAAGATATTTCTTCATCTTTCAGTCTGTGAGTAGCTTCACTTGTGTCAGTGGGACTGCTGAGGCTAAATATGGGTTTGTGTTCTTTGGAGCACTAAAGCAGTTTATGGGCCCAATTCTAAAAAATGTCACTAGTGTTCTTGCTGTGTAATGATTGTTTTGTCTCCTCCCACACTGGCAAGAATAAATGCATTTTTAATTAATCTTGGTTTGTATTTTCTCTCTGTGAAAAGAAATGTCATGCATATCCACCTTTGTCTAGTGAAATCCAGATGCAGCTCTAGCTAGGAGCCCTCTGTGCACATGGTTCTGTGTGAGGTTGCATTAATATGTATGCACACATGTTAACTGGGTTTGTCATGTGCCTGCAAGGGTTGCCCTTCAAAATATTCGAGATTTGCTGGAGATAAATATTTAACCTTATCTTAGTATTAAGAAGCTGCAGGAGATGAATTCCATCTTGATGTGCAGTTGTGCTCAGAGAGTTCTGATGTGCAGCCACCATGGAGGGAAACGCAGTGATGCTGCCAGGGGTGTCCTTTCTGGCTGGTTTTCAGGTGTTATTCACTCCCTGGTCCAGGACTGCAGAAATTTGGTTTGTAGGCAGTCAAGCCTTCCCTAGGCAGTGCCCAAGCATCAGGGTGGGTGGAAGGGAAATCTCAGTAACTCACAGCTGGCTCCATCTTCAAACTTATCTGGCATTTCTCACTTTCCTCTTGGGCACTTCCAAATTCCTTCATCCAGTCCTGTTAGGATTCTTTTGTGGTGGGAGGAGTTCAAGAAACACCTATGGACATTTCTGTATTAGGCCCTGAAATATACAGGGGAAAGGAATCAAGAAACCAAGGTAAAAATCAAGTGAAGAAGTTCTAGGATAAGCAGAGTCACAGCTGGGTGGCTGCTGGACTTTCAGGTGATGGGCCTGGCCTAGAGAAGGCACGTCCTGAGTGTGGAACCTTTCCAGAACTGGAAATGATGCTTTTAGTCCAATTATCTGTTCATCCTCATGAGCAATTATATTGTATTTTTAGCGGAATGCAGTTCCAAGTTGAGGTTTATTTATCTAGAGTCTAATAAAATCTGCAGATAACAAAATCTGCCTTTTCTATTTCTCACTCTGAGAAAAAAAAAGGCAGCATTATCAGTATTATGCTGATTTTCCAGCAGTGCCACTATGGTTATATTTTCATGTATTATGTGTGATACTAAATCACAGTGATGAGGAAGTGGAAGAGGTAGATGTGGGAGATGCATGCATACAGCTTTGCAGTTTCCTCATTTCTGTGTTCACATTTAAGAAATGGTGAATCTTCAAGGGAAATACTGCTTCCAAATGGTCCTTCTGGGCATGTTCCCATTTTCTGTATCTGTCTTGTTTCTGCAGTCCTTTAGATTTACAGATGCCTGAATATCCACAAAATTGGTATTGTTGGGAGTTCATCTTTCCTGGTATCCTTTATTCTGTCATAGTCTTTGATGTCTTAACTTCCCATTTAGCTGCTAGAGAGATGACAGTGAGAACGTGACTTCACAGGATTCCAGATGGAGGTGGTAGGTGAGGCTTGAGTAGTAACTGTTTCTGTGCTGATGTCTTCAGCAGTTTTAAGAAGTGGAAGAGAGAAGAAAAGAGAAAATCTGAATTGTTTTCAAGAACATTTTTACAGCTTTCCATGAGACGCCAGTGGATTGCTAATGAGTAAAACATGTTAGTATGTTTTCGTGAGGTTCCACTGGTAACAGGACAAGGACACACTCTTTTCAGAACTTACTGAAAGAAGTTACTTGGGCTTTTTTTTCCCTTTGAAAAGTTCCTGTGCTTGTCAGCTAGGCACACAAGCATCCCCTGAGCTGCCCTGCTGGAACATTCCTGGGAGCACTCAGGGCGTGCATCCTCCAGTCCCTTCACGTGCTGTGCCTTTGGCAGTACCATAGAATGAGCTGCACTCAAAAAGAGCTCTCAGACCCTAGAGGAGACAGAAGGGTCTGGGAGAGCCCAGAAGGCCCAGGAGCAGCCCTGACACAGAGCCAGGATGCAGGACTGGCAGCTCCCACGTGTTCAGAGGGCTTGGCTGAAATCCCTGCTCGCACAGCCACGCTGCTTGGAGCAAGCCACAAAATGCCAAAAAGTGTCACACATAACATGACAGGCCTGAAAAAATGTTTTCACAAGCTGGTGTCATGTTGTTTTGCTTTTGCAGATAAGTGTTTTTGGAACTTCTCTATCACTGTGTTTTACAGCCTTTCTTTGCTCTATTGTTATTTTTAGTCATCTTTGCTGAGAGTACCATTTTACCATTTCAGCTTCCTATTTCTTCCAAGTTATGGCTGCTTTGTTATCTTAGCCGGAAAAGCTTATCTCAGTAAAAGTTTCTCCTAACTATAAATTAAAGCATTTTTTTCCTCTGGCAATTTCATTATGCTTCTTTGTTTTTTTAATTGACTTTTTTTGTTTTGTTCAGTAAATGTTGACTTGGAGTTCCACAATATTGCAAATTGAACAAAATTCAGGTGTTTGTTTAGTTTAAGGTAACAGCATCTGATAAGGTCATCCAGGCTATCATTTGCCTTAAGACTGGATTAATATTTTTGGAGTCAGGGAAGAAAAAGGATTAATTTGAAATTTCTCCATCAAGAGGAGAATCCACAGAGCTTTCAGCTGTTCATCCTTTCGGTAGCTTTGGCTAAACCTTGGGATCAGGCCTGTTAGTGCCTCTTTGTGACCTCTGGGGCTGGTTTCTGTTGGAAAGAAATGCCCTGGAGGCACCTCCAGTCTGGGTTTTTGAAGGGAGTAGTGCAAGCCTGGGGCTGTGTGCTCAGATTCAGCCTTTGAATTTGGTGAGAATTGAGTCACCAATGTAAGGAAATAAATCTGAGTATGTCCTTTATTCTTTGCAGTTTTGAATTCAACCTGTGAGCCTGCTAAAAAAAGCCTCATTTTGCTCTCTTCAGAGTGGGTGTGCTCTGGTTGCTGTCCTCTGTGGTTTCACAGGTGATAATTTAATGATTTGGTGTCACGGCTGCTTCATGCTCAGGTTCAATTACATTTTCTTACCTTTTTTTAACCTGTTTCCTGAGACTGCCTCTGAAAAGCAAGGCTGTGAGCTGCCTGGTGACTTTGCTGGTTAAGAGAGAGTCGCTCTTGTGAGTAGGAATTACATCAGGTCAGCTGTGTCCCAGTTCACAGTTTGGCAGTGAAATCCCACCAGTCCCAGAATGCTAAAGGAATTTGTCTAGGCAGTGACAATAATAGCTTTGTTTCCTTCTTCTATAGTGAATTCAGGTTTTTTCCCCCTCAAAACATGTGGGAGAAATGACCTCTGTAGTTGCATAATGAAAGCAAATCTCAATCTCCATCAACCCCTGTCCTCCAGAGCTTGCTAAGGGAAGCAAACAGTCTGGCTGGGATGGAGGATTGATCCTTGTGCAACTGGTAAGGTCTAGCAAAATGTGGTTTCCTAACACTTCTAGCTAAGCTTGTGGCCTTTCCTAAAAAGACTGTTGGCTGACAAATTTACAGTGATCTGGACTGTGTATGGAAATGAAATTCAGAAACTAATGGCTGAACTGTCAGGGGAAAATCTGTTCTGTTTATTGAAGAATTTACAAGTACCACTTTCCTACAGATGTATTTTTCCTCCTTTCTCTTTTTTTCCATTAGGTGATTCCCTGTATTTATCTCATTATGTGAACTACCTGTAAGAGGTTTCATTTAAATATGTCCCAGTTTTCTTACTATGATGAGAGACATCAGAGGTTTGGTTTGTTTGTTTAAAAATATCTTGATTATCATGGCTATTTTTTTCTCTCTTACTGATGATATCTAAAAACTAAAAAGGATATTAAATGGACTGAAAGGGCTTGACATGGGAAGAAGTTGCTTCAGTGCTGATTTTGGTGTTTATAGGTTACAGCAACAATCTGTCACAAGCTGTGCTGTTATGTTGGCATGTCTTACGAGTTTGTCCTCTTCATCACAACACCCTTTTTTCCCCTAAAAGTGCTTTGTTTTAGCAAAAGTAGGAAAACTGGATAGAAGTAGTTTCACACTGCTTTTAGCTGATTATTATTTCCAGAGCTGTGCTGTAACATTCTAAGATATTTTTAAGTACTCCATGTAATTATTAAACAAGCACCTGTCCCATAAAGTCTGTTGTCCAAACCAATTACCGAGTAATTTCTGATCCCAAGGGCTTTTTAATTGAAAATGCTGTGTGCATGATAGAGAGTAGTGAAATGCTAGTTTTACAATGTGGTGCTCTTTGTTCTAGGAATGTTTACAAGGATTACCGTTTCCTTGAGCTAGCCTGTGACTCCCAAGAGGAGGTGGATAGCTGGAAGGCATCTCTGCTACGAGCCGGTGTCTATCCTGATAAATCCTCAGTAAGTTAAAAGCTCACTGCTTTGCCAGCAGCTGCTCTGCTTGAGTCAAAAAAACCCAACTGTATCATCTGGGAAAACAGTGTCTGCAGATATCTCAAGAAAGAGCAGCCTTTTCATTGTACAAGTCTGTGATTATTCCAAAATATTCATAATGAAATATTTTAAGACAAATTTGTGCGTCAAACCTCAGTGTGAAAAAAAAACCCAACCCAACCAACCACAAACCAAACCTTCCAAGATGTTTTTCATTGGATCCTTGTAGTAAAAGCATTGAGCAATTTGGGGTTTCCTGAGCTTCGTTGTTTCTGTTAATGTTTTCTAAGGTAAAGATGTGCTTTGAAGAGTTTATTCCCTCAAGCTCTGTAGTATAGAACTGACAGAACCATTCCAGGCAGTCCTGTATATTTATTTTACTTATTCACTGCATCATATTTTTGTGTATGAAACACATGCTAAACCTTTCCAAAGGCAGTTTTACTCAGCTAATCATCATGTGGAGCAAATGGAACAGGATACAATAAAAAAGCCTCTATTAATTTACTAGAAGTGACAGAAAGTTGGGAAACAGAGTATGTCCAGCTACTATTTAATATTTTTTGGACCTAGATATCTTGGTATTTTACTTCAAGTGAAGGTTTGAGGAGATGTGTCCAAAAAGAATGCTGACTAGCAGAAATAGCTGGCATTTGAGCCTCTGAAAGTTTCTGCCCAGCTCACCTTTCTGCAGAGAGTGCTGGATGCCTTTGGTGGAAGATCTGCTCTGAGAAATGATGCTTTGGTTCTGATGAATTTGCTCTTCTTCCTGATTGTTTTCCATGGGAATGCCAGGTTCCTTGAGCCCAGGGTTTTGTGCTGTCTTCTCTCTCCATCTTTTTCTTCCCTTATGGCTGTGATGCCTGCTTGGCTTCCAGTACAATTCTGTCTGCATCTCCTCCAGGAGTTATTCATGCAAAAGAGCTTCAGCTTCTTCTCTTCATACAAAGTTTCAAGACTACCATAGAAAGATAAATAAGAAATACTGCTGGATTCTCCAGTTATTACAGAAATAAACAGTGATGATGGTAATGATGAGGATTTTTTTTGAGAATAGTGCAAGTATTCACTTAGCAGGAGACCTGCCAGGTAGGTATCTGAGACTTTACCTTTAAAAAGTAAAACAGTGTTGGTGACTTTTCAGTATATTGCCTGTTCCAGTAGATCCATTCCTACCTAAGAATATCAAAAGCCACTTAAGAAGGATTTGTTTTAAGAGGTTACCTAATTAATTATGTAGACAATATACTGTATTGCTTTATTGTTTTCTTGCTTAGATTTTAATGATGATTTCATGAAAGCCTGTTGCTGCCTCTGGCTTAATCTTGTATTCTGTGATGGTTTTATCATATTGGTGTATCTGCTACTTTATCCTTCAACAAGACAGACATTGTATTTCTAAACTTCTGTCTTCTTGTCCTTCCCTTCCCCCTAAAAATACTTGGTTTTCAAAATCTGTTCACAAAGAATTCTTGATTTTGTTTAAAGTTGGTCTGTCAAAGGAATCTTAGATGCAAGATGAGACACTTCCTTGAAAGAAGTAGAAGGGAGTCAAAATACAGTTCTCCTTTGAGCTGGAATTATGTTTACATTATAAAAAGAATAAATATTACTGTTCTAAACGCCTTTAGTCTGAAATTCACCCAGTAGTTTACTAAGCTGTTGAGGAAAGATGCTCCATGCTACTCTAGACCTCCAAAACTTTATTCCTAAAGGACCAGAGGTTCAAATGTGGACTGTTAAAGACTTCTAAATTTTGCTAAACAAAATCTCCAAGGCCCCAGGTACCTTAGAAGACCCAGTGGATCCTAAATAAAAACGAGCAACACTTCATGAAAATCCTGTGCATGCTCCTCAGCTTCACACCTTCCTCTGACAACATAAAATAGCTTTAGAGACACCTCCCAGTCTTTTATTCTCCTTCAAAGATTCAGAGACCATGTCCTTAAGAAGGAGGCACTGCCAGGAGATGGCAGCAACTTGGGTTTACTTTGGTGCTTGCCCCCAGCTCTGTGATCCCAGAGTTAAAAAGACAAAGAGGTGCCTTAGTCCCTTCCCAGACTGAACTTCTCACTCTCTTTTACCTGTGAGGCACAGCTGGGAACTCTGAATATCCAGCCTTTGGCACCAGCAGTAGAAGAATTGCTGCTTACAAATGAAAACTAAAGGAAAAGTAGGAACTGATTAAAGAGATGTGTTCTGAATTCTCAGTAAGGGCAATCTCTCAACTAAGGATATTCATTTTTCTGTTGATTTTGTTTTTAGTAGTGCTACATAGAGTTGTTTGATTACAGGGGTAATGGGGCTCAGTACTTGCTGCCACTAACACAGAGTCTCTGCTGCTCCCTGAATCCTGTCAGCTAAAGTCCAGGGTTCTAGATTTATAATCTTTTTGCCTAAGCAAATCTCATTAACATTATAAAGGCCATATTTCACCCCCTTGCTCCATCTCCTTGCTTCATTTTCCTTGTGTTCCCTGTCCCCCTATGCATGGGGATGCAGAGAGAGAATGTATTGCCATATTCCCTGTCCCATGGATTCTCTCTGCTCAGCCCTGAGTGTTGCTCTGCGAGCCCTTGAGTTCTCTGCAGTTTGCCAAATCCCCTTCTTCCTGCAGTCCCTGTGCCTTTGTCAGGCTGTGGGCTTTGACAGCCACCCAGACAGCAATGAATCAGTGTTTTTATTTTTCCAACCCATATGCAAGTCAGCTTGCTTGATATAAATCATCCTGTGGCCAATTCACTTTGATATGGGATATCCATTTACCAGCTGACTTTACTGCTGGCTTTCTGGACTGGTGCATCCAAAACTCTCCTTTTTTTGTTAAAAAATGACTACAACGTTGTGACTAACATTTCCAGACTTTATTTCTCAACTGGTGTAGGCTGGTGTTTATTTTGGCTGGCTTCCCACTGTATAATATACACTGCTCATGCCAGCTCATGGCAAAACTCACAATTAAACCAAAATAATAGCCCAGATGTTTGTCGTAACTTGCTCTGCACACTTTACCTTGTTAGCACCACCCATTCCTTCTCCCCCCTCATGCCCCCTAATGCCATCTCCTCCTTATTTTTGTTGCTAATCTAAAAATTCAAGATTTTCTTTTTAAAATGCTTTGAATCCTGAAACTTTCCATTTGCTGGCAAACTGTAGGGAATGGTTGTCATGGAGGGCTCAGCAGAGATGTTCAGTGGATTGCAGTGTGTTCTGGAGGTTCAGTGTTACCAGCACACCAAAATCCCTCTGGCTGCCATCCCATCCCTAGATCACTTCAGGCCTCATTTTCTTCCCCCCTGTGTTTTATCCACCGACTTCCCAGGAGCTGCTCCTGATTTCCAGGGAAGGAAATGAAAGCAGGATCAGAATGTTTGTGTAGTGAGGCAAAGAGCTCACAGAACATTTCAGTCCTTTGTGGATGTCCTGTGTTCCCCTGGAAGCTGTCTGACTGCAGGAGTCAGTGAATGTTCCCTGAGTCAGTTCCTCATTTGGTTTGAGCCATTTCCAGAACTGTTCAAGTTAGGCTGAATGTGTGTAAAGTAAATGTAACTAATATTTCTTTTTTTCCCCTCTTTCTTCTGTGCTGCATCCTGCAAAGGGGAGCAACAAAGTAAGTTGTTTGTCCTTTTACAAAATCCTTTTGTATCCTGTCTGAAGGACTTGGTAATGAAAATGAGTTTGTCTTTCAGTTCACACAGCTATTACCTGCATGCTCTCAACAGCAAAATGCGATTAAAAATGTGGGTGCAAAAGTCTCTTCAAGAAAAGCTATTAGTGGCTCTTTGTTTTAATTTTGGAGAAAGAGTGTTAAGTGTTGCTGAGCTGTTTTTAAGGAGGTTCAGCAAGAGTGATACTATAAAAGTATTGGGCCCAAAGATTATGAAGGTATAGTAATAAAGACCTTCTGAGGAAAGGTTACTAAAGTCTGATGAAACTCATTACAGCTGGGTTTTTTGACCATACATCAAAGCTTGTATTAATGGGCAGTTATAAAAACCCAGCACTAAAGTCTTAAATAACAGATTTGCTGGCGTTGTTGGCTGAGCTGAACTAGATCAGTGTACTGGCTTTGAAGGTGCCTTAAAATGGATGGAGGAGGGTGGGGTCAACATTTGACTTGGCTTCTAGACCCTTGATGTGTTCCAGCTGGACAGCAGCAGAAGGGTGTGGGGTGTGGAGCAGGAGAACTGAAATATGCGTGGTAGGGGTTTTTTTTGAAAGTAAGCAGCACATAAAAAGACAGTTTTGCTGATGTTGATCTGATAAACGAATAATCGTGCAGTTCCCAGGGTTAGTATTTTTTAATGCTGTTTTTACTGAGCTTAAGAATGGAAGTTGCACATCTGACACTTTGGAATAGGATGCAGAGAGAGTTTGTCATAATTCACAAAGGAGTTATACAGCTTTTGTGACGTTTTTTCCCCCCCCTCTCCTTACTGTTTTGGTGTCTTAAACCTTAGGAAGATGAATCTGGAGCATCAAAAAGATGCTTCACAGCAAACATTGAAAGTAGCCTTTGAATATTGCCTGTAGCATCTCTTTGTGAGCTGGAAGCTTTCTGGGGTATTTGGGAATGACCCAGGTGGGTTTAAATGGTTTTTAGGGTTGGGGAATTTTGTCTGCTTCTAATCTTTGTATTTTTAACCAGTTTTTTACCACTCCTGTCTCCACAGTGGCTGGGCTCAGAAGCACCAAAAATATTCTGTTTTGTTGGCCTGCCTGAGAAAAGGTGCTCTTAGTGTTGGGTGGGGAGGGGTTAAGAGAATTGATGTATTGATGGCATGGAGAGAGGGACTTTGCAGAGGAGGTGGTGTGAAATGTAAATGTTAACTGTGTACACTAAAATGTCAAAGTCGTGTTTATAATGTTTCTTTACGACAGCTGGCTTAGGCTTTGCTGCTGCAGTGGATGCTGCTCTGATCTCAGAGGAGACTGTAGATGCTCTGTTAGGGGAAATGGGGATAGATGGGACACCAGTGAGCTCTTGGGGCTGGCTCAAACTGAGTCTGAAGGTCAGGAGCTGCATGAACCAGCTCTGTTCTGTGAGCTGGGGGCTGTGGGACACCCCAGGGAGGTCAGCACCAGAGGTAGCTGGCAGATTTCAGCAGGATACCCATGGGCAGGGAGAGGAGAAGCCTCTGAGATGTGGGAGCCCTTAACTCTTTCCTTCACTCTGAGCCAAGGGCAGCTCTTGCTGTAGATTCAGAAATATTCTCCATCTGGCCTGGGCTGCCAGCCAGATGGTAACTCAAAAAGAAATCTCCAGGAAACCATCCTGATCTTTCTCTTTGACACAGCTCCTTGTAAGGGTTCATGTCCAGTTATCTGTGTGTCCCCCTTCTCCTTCACCCAGATCATCCCTGCTGGAATCTGGAGATCCCATTATCCCACTTGGACAGACGGAACCAACCTGCAGCTGCCTCCAGAGGCTCAAACCCCACAGTCTCTTGAGATTTGTACCTAGTGGAGCTGGAGGATGACATGGGTAACCCTGAAGGGTGACCAGAGAGTCTCTGAGAAGAGGTTAGGGGGAAGAGAGGAATGGCAGATTGAGATGGTGACAGTGTCTTAAAGCTTCTGATGCAACTTTGTGCTCAAATGCTGCATAATCAAATGCTGCATAATCAAATGCTGCATAATCCTTCCTTACTGTCCTGGCCCAGCTTTCCTGGGTTTCTACCAGAGCTGTAACCCTCCTCCAGTGCTGCCCAGTGGGTGTTCATACACTGGATCCTGTCATATGTTCACATGTCAAGGTCCTGTACTCACCCATCCGTTCAGACTGTGGCTGCTTTTATACCTCTGCCTTCAGCTTTGCACTTTTGGACTTAGAAAAGTAAAAATAAACATTGGAGTAATGAGTCTGTAAGAAAAAGGGGGAGGAAGGGAAGTGAAGAGGGTTTATAATCGTCAGCGGACTACTAATCATTTTTATTTTTACTTTTTATTGTTGCACAATCATTACTGTAAGTGAGATTTCTCACATGGTTAAAGATAAATATATCTTCAGAAGCTTTGTTGGATAAAATCTGTAAAAGGGTCGTGTAGAATGAGGTAATGGAGACCTACCTCATTCAGCAAGCACATGTTGGCAAGCTGCATTCTGCTAATATTAACACTGAACTCCACAGCCTTGCATGGGGAATGAGAGCAGAATTGTCCAGTTGTGCAGAGTCTGGCTGTCTTAACCCACCACTGTGCATTTGCTGCTTACCCTGTGCATCTTTACTCCCACTTCAAAAACCAAATCCCCTTGAAAGAACCCTCCAGACACTGCTGTTTGAAAACAATATCAAAACCTGAAGCATTCTCCCAGTCCCATCTCCACGTGTTTCTAACATGGTTGGGTTAAAAGAGTAGATAGATGCTGGGTCCTTAGGAAATTTTGATTCTGAATCCCTGGGCACTCAAGCAATAAAACAGCAGCAACAGACAAATCTCAAAACCTTAAAGTGCTATTTTTAATGTTAAAAAGTTTCCTTTGTCATCATTAAGCCCTGAGTTAGCCAGTAATTTCTGCTTGATTCAAAGTACCGAACACTGAAATGCTGAGCTCAGACTTGAGAAAACTTCGACTTGGAAGTCGAAATCTCTTTAAATTACTTTTACCAAAATCTCTTTAAATTACTTTTTACAGATAGAGAATACAAATTTCTTGCCTTCTAATTATTTTGCATTGCTGTGCTGATTGCTTTGCATTGCTGATACCCTTTACAGAAACGTGTAGAACTGAAGTCTGTAAGCTCCATGTTCACATCTCAGTGGAGTTGTCACAGTGCAGATAATGCTGCATGTGCAAACAAATCAGTAATCACAGTTACTGATTATAAAATCAGTGTAATTTAGTTTGAATCTCCTCTTAGGAAAAGCAGAATCCCCCTGAAAAGAGAAGGAAAATACTCTTCCTGTCAGGTCAGTTTGCCTGTTTGTTTGTCAGGTCCTTCAGCTTTTTTTGGTGACATATTAATGGCTTAAATTGAAGTCTTTCTTTTCTCTCCACCCTTCTTTTTTTTTTTTAATTTTTATTTTATTTACAGGGAAGTTAGTGTTACTAAACCCAGATTCCAGATCAGCTACTTCATTAAGGGCTCCAGATGTCTTCCTGTCTCTTGAGACAGTGCTGGAAAATGGGAGCAGAGTGAAGTCAGGATCCTCATTCTCCCTGCATATATGACAGCAGTGCTCTCAGTTCATGTGTTCGTGCTTGGCTCTCCCATGTAAATGCAGGTGCAGTGCCAGAAGCCAGAGGTGTCTTGCACTGGAATAAAGCTCTGGTGCTTTCTTTTCAAGTCTGGCCATGTTTCTGAAGGGGCTTCAGTTCCCTCGCAGACATAACTCTGTTCCTGGCTGTGGTGATGCTCTGCAAGTGCCCTGGCCAGATTGAGGCTGGAGGTGAGCGGTTCTGCTCTGGGATTGCTCCAAGTCCCTAAAGCAGAAAAAGTAAAGACTTGTTTGGGTTTGTTGAAAAGGAAACTGCTGATATGTCAGAGGGCAAAACAGTGTAGTCAGAAGTGTAAACTCTACATTTACTGAGTTCACTTTTTTTAAACTAGTGTATTTTAGAAAAGGAAGGCATTGAATTCTAGGAAAAGAAGAATTCACTTCAGTTGTGACTAAAGGTGGCTTCAAGCCAGCTAGGTTTAAAAATAACTTTTAAATGAAGTGTTAATTTTTTTTTTCAAGTGGAAAAATGCCATAATTTTATAGACAGTGTCTCAGTCATTGCTTTGAACAGATGAGTTGGATTTTACAAGGAAGTCCCGGTGTAAGGAGCAGCCCGAGGGGCTGCGAGTGCATGCGCACACACACTGGCTCCAAAGCAGTCCAAAAGCCAGGCAGGAAAGGAAATGGCAGGCTGTTTTCCAGTCCTTTTCTCACTGCCTCGCTGCTCCAAGGATGTGAAAACATATTTCAGATGAAAGCTATCTTCTGCTTCTCCTAAATAGTTACTACTTCAAACAAAAACGAGATGAAACCTTGTTCCCCAAATGTTCCTGAAGAAACAGAGCAGCCCTGGTGAAATTCCTGTTAGAGTAAAATAACTGCTGTCCCCAGAGAGTTAAAAATGTCCAGGGGAGAAGAGATTCACAGGATTGCATCAGTTGCAGTGAGTGTAACAAGATGCAGGCTGATGTTCTGAATGATTCCAAACCCAGCCTCGGCAAAGCTGCTGCTCAGGGTCGAGGGTTCAGTGGCTGTCACAGGGTTTTATGTTCCTGCTCTTAACTTGTGCTGCTGACATAAAGCAAACTCCAGGAAATTTAAAAATGAGCAAACATTTTTTTATTTCTGTTATGTATTCACGGTGGGATCTTTACTGTGCTTTTGGCAAGGGATCTGCGTACTGAAAATATTTTTAAATTCTTCGTTTTTTATGGGGCAGCTAGTTTTTGCACCACTTCCACTCTGATGAGGGATTTTGATGAAGCTCTGCAGAAAGGTGAAATCTCTCTGGCTGTGAAGTTTCAGGTCATGGAGAATGTTAATCCCATTCTGGACATTGAGTGAGGTTTGCCCTGGGGAAGGCAGTGAGGGTGACCATACTCTTCGGATGCTTTCCCAGACCCAGCCAGTGAGCACTGAAAATTGGCTGGAGGAGAGGAAGGTGCTTCTGGGCTGTGCTGCACCAATCTCAGCCACAAACATCCTTTGGAGTCCAGGCTGATAGCTGCAGCTGGAGTCCCTGTGCCTCCAGGTTTTGGAATAGCCAGGAAGGGCAGGTTGCTCCTTTAGCATACGGGATCACCCCTGAGCAGGGCTGAACAGAGGGGGAAACACACAGCTGTCCAGTAGGTTTTGGGACAATCCTAAAATATCTTCTTTGTCTTCCAAGTCAGTAATTGCACAAAAGCTGAATAGTAATTAGGAGTAAATAAAAATTTGAAACTTTTTTATTTTTCCTGCCAAAAATATCACCAGGCTCACTCTTCCATAGCATGTACAGTGTGACAGGAAATGTCATCATTGGACATGAGGGTGGAGGGCAGCTGGTGAACAGCCAGATACTCCTTTTTTCTCATCTAGAAGGGAAAACAAGATGATCAGGAGAAATGGAATGTTTCCCTGACTCTGTTTTGGTCTAAAATGAAGATATGCAATGCCTACTCTGACATATAGTTCATCCTGGATTTCTTTAACCTTCTCTACCTACCTTTTTTTGTGGAGACAGGTTGATCATTGCTTTCCATGTGCAATGATAATAAATACTATTCTGAGTCAGAATCAAGACCCATATTGTGGGTGTCAAATCCTCCATTCTGGAGCTGCACTCTTAATTCCAGAGCTCCCCTTCCATGATGTCATGTGTTCTTGTTCTGCGGTCACTGCTCAGCTCCTGTTTTCCAGCTCCATTGTGGCCTTTGATGGATATCTTCTCTGTTAGGTGTGTGACACTTGATAACTCAAGTGTGCCAGTTTTGGAGATTTCACTAGGAAGAGCTGTCTGTGGACATGCTGAGGTGTCTGATCAATGCAGGGTTTTGCTGACTTTCGTGCCTTTGTTCCTGAAGCCCCTGTTCCTGCAGCAGAGAAACAAGTGATCTCACTCTGTTTCCTTTATATTCTTCTCTTTGAAAGTCAACCTCAGCAATTCCTCTTCTATAAGCAAGTGTAGAACTGTACATTATTTATAATTAAACAAGGGAATTATGTGCTATTGTATGAGCTACTGAGTTCAGATAGCACATCACAATATTGAGGTAGCCACAGGCTCATTGCTGGGTGGGTACAAAATCACCACATGCTGTCAGACCCTTTTGCAGCAGATATTGAAACTTTCTGGCTGCATTTGCTGCAGATATTATCTAATCTGGAGTATGGAACATAAAGTCCATGAGAAAAATCAGTCAATGTAATATTGTGTTCAGTTGTACTTTGGTTTAATACTGTTTCATCTTCAGATCTAGATATTCTTCCAGTAGAAGCAGGAATCTTCTTGTAGTGACCAGAAGCCTCTCCAGGCAGATGCCAGCTGTCCCTAGCTGTGTTTTGCAGGCACTGTGTACAAATATGGAGTTGTTCATGACCACAGTCTGGAAACAACTGCTGTACCATATTTCTAAATTATAGTTATTAAAGGTTATCTGGCTGATTCAGACAGCAAATTCTCAGAAGTAGTGTGAGTGAGATAGTGCTTAGCTCTCCTAGAGACTGACCTTAGCTCTGCTTAGCTGAGCTTTTAGCCACTTTTGCAGCTGCATACAGCTCCTCAAGAAGCTCAGCTTCCCTTTCAGATCACCTGTGCCCCCATATGTGGCTGCAAACACTCAAGAGATGTGTTCAAGCCAGCTCTGTGCATCAAGGAACTCTATGGGCAGAGTTCTTGCTGTTGCTCAGCTGAGGGCTTTGACACAGGTCTCTCATGAGAGCAAAATGCAGCATTGTCTGTAGTCCTTAACACTCTTGGGTTGATCTTGGTGTGGTGAAAATCCAGGCTCTTGCTTTAGGAAACTTCACCTTCAGTTGTCTTTATAGTTTTAAGATATCAGCTCCCTCTTTGTTATACACTGCTTTGCAGAAAATACCTCTTTATGTGATGGGTGAATGTGTGTGCTCAGGGATGGTTTCATTTCTGCCAGTCTGGGTCCTGGACAGGCTGGCAGATGGGCAGGGGGAAGCCAATAGCATCATTTCCAGAGAGCAGGAATTTCCCCTGTTGTGAGTGGAGGTGCTGTCCTTAGTGTTGCATGACTTAGGGAACTGTTTGGGTTTTTCCAGTGCTTTTTGCAGTCTGGTCAGTGTTCTGTTAAAATAAAGTTCTCCCTTCATAGAACCAATCCTGTCTTTGTCTCACTGGGGCTGTGATTTCTGCCCCATGTCCCATTTCTTTTATTGAGCTCCCTCTTCTTTGTACAGTTTCCTTTGTAAGCCCCAGCATGATGCCTTTCCAGCAGCTGGTTTTAATATTGGGAATAGATATTATTTGTCTAGAAGTTACAGTTGCAGATCAGGATCCCATTTTACAAACTGAGAGTAAGACCATGGTTCTTGGCAGTCCAAGAATGGCATGAGAGAATCAATGAATTATTTCAGGACAGTGGTGTTTGTGAAAGGTTTGTCACTAGCACTAGAGTGCTTCTGGAAAAAGGATTTTGGGGCACGCTACCTGGTTTGGCACTGGTCTGCATAGCAAAGGACATTTGTTTTTTAAAAATACCTCATTCCAACATCTTTTGAATATGCAGAAATTTCTTTCTGCCTGTCTTTTAAATATAAAGGGGATTAATCCTCCTGTTCTGATTATTTCCCAAATCCTCTCCAGTTCTTCTCTGAAATGTGACACTTATTGATCCTTACATGGTGGAACCACCTCAGCTTAGAGTATGACTCTGAAAATTGCTCAAAAGCGTGTGTTGGATCAGTTGTTCAAGTGATAAAACATCAATAATCCTGCTGAAGTATCCTAGATGTAGGCATGTGTGTGAAGTTCTCCCTCCTTTTGTGTACCCAAAACTGAGTGAGTGTGTGTGTGTGTGTATTTTCCAAGACCCTGGTTAATGTCTTTGCTCAGGCACACTGGATGGGCTTCCTGTAGTAAATAAAACCATCAAAATTCTGGTCTTTTCTGGTGGGCTCCTACTGGGGAATTGCACTTGTAGGAGTCTGTGTGTAGAATAATCAATGATTATCCCTTCCAAGTCTGGATCTCTTGGCTGTGAACTGCTTCACTCTCTCCTGATTGTCCTTAGGTAATTATCTTTGAGCAGTAAAGCAAAGGAGCTCAAATTTCCAATGAAGTACTTAAATACACTTCTTTTCTCCAGTGAGGCTCTCAGTGTGACCTGTCCCTCTCTCATGCATTGCTGGGTTTTTTTCCAGGCAGTCTTCCTGTCTGTGCTCCTTTTAGGTGAATCTTCTATTTGGGATGTTGGCATGGTTTACTTGACCTAAAAGATGCTCCCTTTTTAAATGAGTTCCTTACATCTTGTCTTCATTCATGCCTCTTCAGTACTGGTGGCCTTTGGAATGATGTTTCATAACTTTTTATAAAATATGTTTCATCATATGGACAAGAACATGAAGCTACAGTCACAAATACCTGAAAGATTGTCACAAATGCCCCATTCCTTCCAAATTTAACCCTCAATTGGCAATGGAAAGTCACGGTTCAGATATTGGTGATGCTGCTGCTTTTGTTGCTGAGCATTTGGGTAAGAACAGTGCTTTAGTGTGGTAACTTCTCTGATTTTTTCTTGATAATTTTCTGGCTATATCCTGGAAAGTTTCTGGAGTCTGCTATGGCTCTACAGCAGCTGAGAATAAACTAAAACATTTCTATTCAGTATGTAAAGTATAACTTTGGGCAGGGGAGGTTTCTAGTGCAAAATTAAGTGTATTCACTTTTACAAATTAAGTAATTCACATTTAGACTAAAAACTCATCAGAGAGTGAGATAAAATTGCTAAGAAGTTGCTCCCAGGTTCCCACTCAGTCCTCTTGGATATCTGCAAAAACGAAGTGGCTTTGCTACAGAACATCATCTCTGCTTGACACAGAATGTTTCTGTTAATATTCCTACCTGGAATTTCCTAGTTAGTCCAAGTTTAGACATCACAGTGTTCAGATCTGGTAATTTGTTGGGAAACCACTGTGATTTCTCATATTATTACACATCTACTGAGTTTAAAGTCTCTTGCTGGAAGGTATGCTTAAAAACACGTAACATACTTCCAAAATGTTGTGCTTAAAAAAAAAAAAAGAGAGAGAGAAAGAAGGAAAAAAATAAAAGGAAAAAACCTTTTGATAGCCAAAGAAGTTCTACACTGCAAAGTGCATCCATCCCCTCTTTAGACAGAGGACTGGTCTTTGCACAGCCTGCTGTGTGTCTGATAAGATGCTCCAGAGAGAGATGCAGTGACCTTTCCACTCTGTCTTTGGATGTGGTATGGCAGGATATTTGAATGTAACATTTAGCTTTAAACCTGCAGAATGCATTGAAATCCAGACATTTATTTATCTTGAGAGTGCACCTGCATGTAGTCAATGGAAAAGCTGTAACAAAAAGTATTTTTTTCCCACTTTCTCCCAGTTTGCATTAATGTCACACGAGAGCTGGGATATGAGGCAGACTTAGCAAGCAGCCACAGCAGTTCTTGCTGGTTTTTGGGTTTCCCAGAAGGATCTGTGCTCAGTAGGTTGTTCTTCTGCCAAAGGCTTTATCATGTGGACTGAATATTGTAACAGAACAGACAGCACCATCTTCATGTGTTTTTAGACTTGTTATTTACTGGGGTTTCCCTGAAGAAAGCTCGAGGATTCTTTCCTTATGAGTCACTAACGAAGTGATTGTTTTTATATAAACTTTCCTTCAGCTGGTTAGAGTTGGAACACAGTGTCTTGTGCTCTTTCTGGGATCTGACTTTGCTCTTAATTTCTTTTAGTAGCTGTTCCTGCAGCCAGCAGGAAGGTTTGAACCTCCTGGCTTTCCCTCACACTCTCTCTGAGTTCCATAGTCTTGAAAATCGCTCTTGTGGCCAGCGGACGTGCTGGTGGCGATCGCTGCGTGTGGGTAATTCCACTTCTCAGCTTTCTACCTTCTGCTGCTTTTTCAACTCTGCACCTTCCTT
This sequence comes from Anthoscopus minutus, assembly GCA_013399455.1. Lineage (NCBI taxonomy): Eukaryota > Metazoa > Chordata > Aves > Passeriformes > Paridae > Anthoscopus > Anthoscopus minutus. Next base: position 90,038 of record VWYI01047353.1, read on the forward strand.
GTGGTTTAAGGGAGAACGTGCTGTTGACATTACCCAAGCTGGAGTTTGTATTTCATGTGCTGAAATGAAAACAGAATTGTGAAGAAGGTCGATAGTCGACTTCAGCGGCATAAAGGTTAAAAGCTGTAAAGTGCTGTGTTTCCATAATGGAAATCACTAGAGCTGGAGAGACACATCCCTTCCCTTGCAGATGCCTGAATCCTTTCCCACCCTCTCTCAGTGGCTGCAGCAGTGGTGCAGAGTCACTTTTAATTACCTCCCTCCACAGCTTTTGAGTTGAAGCCCAACTGATGGCGCCAGGGACTGAACCACAAGGAGATCTCGGGGCAAGCCGTGCCTGTCTCAGCTGCCTCACCAGGCAGATGCTGTGCAGCCCACTGCACTTCCTTGTGGGCTTTTTTTATTGCATTTTACATTTTTGAGCCTGAGACAGGAGCTGTGTTAAATCTACTCACTCAGTAATGTGCCCATAGGTGTGAAATTCTAGGCTATGCTTACCAACCTCTGTTCCCTGACCTCCCCTCAGATATTTATTATCTGTGTGGAATCGTATGGGTGTGACTTCACAGGTAACACTCTCTGTGTCTACAGATCTGTTAACTTGCAGGGCATTATTTTAACCCAAGAGGTATGCAGAATTCAAAGAGTCTTTTTTATAACCCAAGATTGGATTTCTTTATTTTTACAGGAACAGGAATGGTTTAGCTGGAATGAAAATGTTCATTCCACTGCATCATTTGCTACAGGCAATCTTCAGTTGAAGCCTAGCCCATTTTTCATGCTAAAGCTCTAGTACTTTGATCATTAATCAACATGTAGGATGAATTTCTGGGGCTGAGAGAATTTGTCTGTATGCCTGGAATTTAAGATTGCTCTTTTTTGGGGGGTTTTTTTTCCTTATGAAAGGTAGTCAGAAAACAAATTATATTTTAAGGAGTTCACCTCTCTCTCACCCCTTTCTACCATTCTCATTCTGATAAATACCCCAAAACTTTCCATGAGATGGATATGGAGTTTTATCTGGAGTAGCAGATCCTCAAGTGTGTAATTTGATCCTCCAATAAATCTAAAGCAATCTCCTTTTAGATGAGAGCAGTCTCTGACATGGTCCCTGCCTCAAGTGTCCTGATAGTCCAGCCCAACTTGCTTTCATCACTTTAAATGTTAATTTTAGAGTCTTGGATAAAGTTTTTCCTTCCCTCCTGCATTATAAGGATGTCGTAACCAGCAGCTCACAGGAGTATCAGGATCTGTAGGCAGCTATTTACCTGCCTTTTCAGCTGCCTGCTCTTCTCTCACAAGGTGAAAACTTCCAGTGATCAACCACAAGGTGATCACTCCTCAGTGATCCTCCAGTTTGGAGTCAGCAATGGGAAGATCATGCTTCAAAAGGCAGGAATTATTTCCTTATGCTGCTGCTCTCCTCTAGTCTGACCAGGCTCTCTAAATTGCTCTGCACACACCTGTGGAACATGCACTGCTTCTCCAGCCACATGAAGAAATAATCTCCTTGCCCAATAGCTTAAGAGAATCTTCTCCAAAGGCCACATTTCCTCTTTCTGCAGCTCCAGTAAGCAGCAGAAGCAGCTTTGGGTGAATCAGTGAGTGCATGGGAGTTTTTGGAGAGCACTGTCCCAATCCCTTCCCTCTCTTCTCTCTTAAATACTCCCCAGCTCAATGTGAGAGCTGCTGCAGAGCCTTTCCAGCTTGAAGGCAGGGGGGTATGGTTTGGAAGATGGACAAGGATCTCGTGGGGGAGGAAGGAAGAGGGCCATGTAGTTCATAGAAGAGGCAGAGTTATTCCATTTTTAACTCTCCAGGGCTCTCAGAGGCTGCCCTGCTCTAGCCAGGAGAGGCTGAAAAGCAGCTTCAGTGCAATGAGAATAAAATCCTCTCATTCTCAACATGCCCTTTCATTTGACTCTTAAGGAAATAGCACAGCAGCCCTGGGAACAGGGGGAGTGTCCAGTGTTACCTGAATGTCACCAGAAGTCTCGTGGCCTCCTCCATCAGTGCCCAGAGCAGGCACCACCAGCACGTGTGCTCCTCCCATGGCCCCATCACAGCAGTGTCTTGGCATCATCTGATGCTCAGTTGGATGTGCCTGGGCTTCCCTTCCCACTTTTGCTGCCAGCTGGTGAGCTCCCTGTCCCGTGCAGCAGCTGTCATTGGTCTGTCAGCATTTAGCTATGATTTGATCCCCTTTGTGTTTTTCCAGTCCTTGAAGTTATCCATGTCTTCCAGGGCAGTGTTCAATCTCCCATTGTGTTGACAATACCTCACAATTTTGTCTAATGGGCAGAACCAAAGTTAACTGGCAAGTTTATGCTATCTTATTTCAGTAAGACCCATCCATTCAACACTTTGATGATTAAATCCTTCAAGGCTGCTAGTTCTTCTTTCCACATTAAACAAATCCTTCAAGGCTGCTAGTTTTTCTTTCCACATTATAACTTATTTATCTGTTAGGGAGTTGTTTTACTGCACTATTCTATCATTAATACTCATCTTTATAAGCTTATTTGCCAGTCTCCTAAGGGTATCACTTCGCTGAACCAAAGATCTGTCACGTTTTCTTTAGTCAGAAAAATCAGTTTAACTTACTGAGTTTGGCATGCTCTGCCATCTTTATTTTTCTTTTTGAAATTTTATTTAAGGTCTCTCTTTAGAAGCATGTTCAAAAGCCTTGCATACAGTCATGTTTTGACTAACAAACCTGTACTTGCATCAATTTTCTTCTCATTTTGTTGAGTCTGGGTGCTGCACCTGCTGTTCCACAGAACCAAGTGCCATGCTGGTACCTTCATGCTGTGATTCTGCACCCACTCCATGGGCAGGAGCTGCTGCATTGCTGGGAGCTGATGTCTGGGTATGGGTGGATATCCTTGGTAATTTCAGGGGATTCTTCAGAATTTTTTGGTTGGTTGGTTTGGTTTTTTGTTTTGTTTTTTTTTGGAGGTAGCAGTTTATTTCCTCACTGCTTCCATTCCCATCTCCTGCCCTGGTTAGGAGAGAGTGATGATTTTGCAGTAAGAAAGATGGTGATTTTGCACCTGAGAGAGCTGGTGCAAGAATTTTATCTATGAAAATGTGGTCTGAGGAACCCGGTGAAAACCATCCTGCCAGACAGGAAGCTTCAAGGCTGATGGCTCAGATTTTCCCCTGCCCTGCTCTGGATGACAGAAAACTGCCCTTGAGTGCCAGAAATTCCCCCTCCTATGACACAGCATTTTCTCCTTTGACATTACCAGTGAACTGCACCCTGAAACCCAGCCTGTGATTCCAGACCATGGCCTTGCTTCTGTCCTTCCTTTGCTGTTTCCCTGGCCACTGAGTAGGTTTTGTTTTCAAATTCTTTTATTTTTCTGCTGGTTCAGCTCCCATTCCTCTTCCACGTTCCCTTAGGCAAGTTGATCTCTTAGTGCTTGTTTCCATAAGCCCTCACTTCCTTCAGCAGTGGTTCCTGTGAATCTTGGATCACATCCTCATGGATTTTCTTAGCACCACCCCGTGCTCCTGCACTCACAGATTGTATCTGTGTATGAGTGACAGGACATACTTTTGTAGGCATCTGAATTGAAGCTGTGCTAGTTCATGCTGTGCTAGGTGTCTGTCTGATTCCAGACAGCATCAGGCACAAATAAGAATTGTTTAATGTGGAATATGTAATTATCAATTGAAAAATCTGCACGCTCTCAGATGCCTTGTCAACACTTCATGCCTCAAAATGTGCAGTATCCAGCAGCTGTGGTGTTAACCTTTGCTAGGCCATGCTGAACATGTGAAAAATCAGTAATTTCTGTGTTTGCATGGGATCTTTGTTTGCTGTGATTAATGGTCCACTAACAGTGTCCAGTGCAAGTTCAGTGCAATGTGCAAAGTGTCTTTGATGCCAGACATTCTACAGTGCTGTGCAGAAACCAAAGTTAATAGTTGTAAGTAAGCCTGAGAAGACTGGAATGTTTTCAATTTGCTTTTAAACAAATGACTTTATTGTGCCATTCTCACATGGGAGTAAATTCCACAGCCTTAGTGCCGCATTAGACAAAACTTTTTTACCTGCTGCTTTCTGTTTATACTTGGGAGAAATTAACCTCAGTTAGGAGTTGGGGGGAATAGGACAGGGCTATTAAAGTCGGTGGGAATTCTGGCAGGGGTTTGGCAGGGAGCAGAGTGGGATGCAGGAGTACAGGATGTGGCTGAAGGATGATTTGTGGTGCAGTGTGGAGTTAAAGAATTCTTTGTGCCTGAAAATCAAACTCATGAAGAGCACCTGTAGGAAAAGCCTTGAAAGTGGTTTTGCCACTGCAGGAGTGAAAGGAAGCAGTTGAAGTCTTAAATAAATGCCAGAGGATGCTGGGAGGGAGATGCCTGTGACTGTGGTCGGGGATGCATTGGGCACAATTCTTGAAAGGAGCAATTCTCATGGGCTGTGTGTCCATCCAGGAATGAGAGCTCAAGCACAGAGAGTGTCCCTGAACTCACCATGTCCTCCTGTGATGGGAAGGATTTTCAGAGTGACACGGGAAAGTTCTGAGTTAGACTTTAATGCTTGTAGGATGGACTAATACTGTGAATTTGTAAAAATATGAAATGTGTGCAAAATGCCTAAGTGGGAACATGGAACCATCCAGCATTGCTCCATGTGGGAGACCCTCTCATGATAATAAATGCATTGTGATCTTCTGGTAGATAAACTGCACAGCCCATTCCAGTGATTCCTTTTGACTGAAACGTGAGTGTACATTAATTACTGACACAGCCAGGAACACTGGATAGTTTTTTCAACTGCTCACTTGGCCCTTTTTGTACTAAACCTTTTTTTTACAAGGCTTTTGTTTTGTGCTTGTCACATGGTTTTATGGCTTTATAAATCCACATGCGATCAAGAAAAGGATTTGAGTTTTGTTTTGACTAAATTTTTGCTTTTGCTTGGGCCATCTACAGTTCATTAATATTTTATGTTACACATCACTGCATGGAAATCCAAATGGAAAAAAAAAATTATAGGTCTAAATGATGCTCAGGTAAATGCAATTGCAGAATATGGACAAATGAATCTCCTCACTTGAAAACAGCTTTAGAGTCTGTTGTCTTCCTCTGGTGTTTCTAACCTGCATCTGGTCTTTTCCAAAACAGCAGCTCCTCTCTGTGCAGTGGCTTCCCATGAACCTTTACTTTAGTTAGAAAATGAACAATGCAAATGGTGCAAATAATTTCGCAGCATCCTCAGAGCCCTAAAGCCTTTGCTGCCACTTGTTTGGCCTGTAGTTGTAAGATACACCTAAAGGTGGTGCAGGATGGGGAAAAGGGTCTGAGAGTTATTTCCACTTCAGCTTGGGAGGCAGGGAAAGTCTTTCAAGTTGGTTTCTTCTCATCATGTGGCCTTTCTCCTGTGGAAAAAAAAAAGGTGTATATTGATCATTACTGAAAGAAGCCAGTGTGTGTATAGCAGGTGACAGCTTTTACTCATCCTGAATCAAACTGAGATTGGGAGTGGGACTCTCAGTGCTGGGAGGCTTGTGGGGACAGAGGCAGGGCCAGTCCTTGCCAGGTGATGCCTGTGCATGGTTTATTTCCACAAGTAGATTTTGGTACGGGTCTGGATTTTCCAAACAGTCAAAAATGTATTTCAGGACTTGTTCTGGAGTCCTTTTGCTGTGGTGGGGAAGAGAAGCTGTGGGAGAGGGCATTAGACTGTTGTTTGAAGCTGAGTGTGGCAGGTGCCCAGCTCCCCTCTTCAGATGGGGAACACAACAGTGCTGAGCAAATCTCACCAGGCCTGGGCAGAGTAAAGAGCAATTCTGTGCTTTTGCCTGAGATTCCTCCAACTCTCTCTAACCCACTTGCTTCCTGGCCATCTGGAAAGGCAAGCCTCTCACTTGTAGAATGCCTTGGGAAAAAAAAAAAGGAGGGAGGGAGGGAATGTGCTGGGCTGGAAGCTCTCATCTCCTTTATCTCTCCATTTCCTGTCTACAGCAGGGAAATAACCTGTGCTTAAAGGTGGCTCCCCAGGCACCCCAGCTGGGCAGACTGGTATGGAACACACAGCTCTGAAGGCAGAGGGTGTCTCAAATGAAATGATGCTCGAGTCTTGCCACAAAGGTCTTAATAGTCCTTGAGTTTTAGTGTGGCCAAAAGGCTGTAAATTCAGGGATTCTGACCTCAAAGTCTTTGAATATGTTTAAAAATAGCTCACCCATCCTCATTTTACCACTTCATATACTCTGACACAATTTTGGAACCTGCCTCCATCCCATCTAGCAGGGAAACACTGTAATTAAGAATCGGTTTTGAAAGGCTGTTCTCTCTTAGCTTAAGGCAGAATAAGGCTTTATGTATTTTGCAGGAGATTATAAACAATTCATTGGCTAAAATTAGCAGTAAAAAGGGAGCCCCAGCTCTTTCCTGCCCTGTGGTTTGTACCACAAAGACTTAGTGTTTTAAAATCATGACAGAGCTCTCTAAAATCCTTGAAAGCATATTATGTATGTGTCACTTTGGCTCAGTTAGGAATAGTCTCACCTCCAAGCCAGAAGGCCATGGGTTCAAATTCCATGCCTGCCCTTGGATGTAGCTGTCTCCCAGTAATTTCATTGCAGAAAACATGCAGAGCCATAGGGGAAGAAGAGGGAAATTCTGTGTCTGTAGCTCCACTGTTGGACATTGAGTCCTTGGGATGATCCATGAAACTCTCAGCCTTGCTCAGCAGGCTCCTGGAGCAGGGGAGGGGGAGCTCTCATGGGGGTGGCAGTTTTTTCTCTTCTTGACAGAAGCAGTTGTAATCCTTAGGATTGTGTGTGTGAGCTCCTGCTCCTCCTTATGCTGCCACGAGGACAGGGTTTTCTTGGCATTATTGTGAAGAATGAGTCATGACTTTGCCTTTTGCTGCTGATCAGTGACAGAAGGGGGAAAAGCAAGAAATCCTTTTGAACTGAAAATGCCCTAAGAGGTCATTAAAAAAAGTTAATACAGAAATAACCAACTGAAGTGCCAAGTTAGGGTTGGTTGTGGCAACAGCAAAGCCAGGGAATTTTAACTGGAAAGGTAAACTCCAAATGGTCATGGGTCTGATCACTGATGTCTTTTACCTTCCCCATAGGGAGGAGCTCAGAGTGATTTAAGCTTTAAACTTTGTAGTTCATTGTGGTTTGTGCCAAGGGGGATGTGGTCTTATAACATGAAGTGTTTATGCTTGTTGCTTACAGACATGTGTATTAACTTACCAAAATCTCACCTTCTCTTAAATAAAATTTATGTTTTAGGAGGCAAAGAAAAATGTCTTTTATTTTCTACTGCTTTTATAGAATATATAGAAGGGGGTTGTCATAGTTATACAAAATGGAAGCTGTGTCATAAATGTTATGTACAGCATAGTTGCTCAAAACTCATTTCTTACCTAATTTTACCCAATAATTTTCAATTTCTTTTTTTGTGGCATGAATCCAAAATGCTCCTCTATGGATGATTTTCTTTTGTTTAGAAATATTTGTTACATTTCAGTAAAGCACTCAGTGTTTTCAAATTCCTCTTCTGCTGTGTTTTGAGGCTTTTTTGCTACAGGACTGTTGCAGGTCCTGGTTTTGCCTGCAGCTTTAAAAGGGACCTGAAATGGAGAGTATGGATATGGTGATCATTGATGCTCTGCTGGGGTAAGAGTTCCTGCCAGAATATTTTTCCATAAGCCCTGACAGAGGCCTTTTGGAAAATCCATTGATGTGATGAGAACTTTGAATCTTAAGACCTGAACTGTCAAATGAAATGTTTTGATGAGAGCTCTGGCCAAGCTGTGCTTGGGTTATGATTGACATCTGGGAAAGGCAGATTTATCAACAGGAGATGCTGGTGCTTCTTATGTGTCCACTTAATAAATTCGATTAAACACATTCCTCTTTCTTATTTTTTTCAGCTAGGCAGTTACTATGGGTACTGCAGAGACTATGCATCAGTCCTGGCAGAAAGGTTGGCCCACCTGGGATATGGGTGGGGTGGTCCCTGCAGAACTTGAGTTGGTAATGGGCTGTCACAGCTGGGGTAGAAGCTGGGCTAGGGGGTTGTCCACGAGACAGATTTCTGTTCTGTGATGGGAAAACAGGATTGAGAGCCCTTGCCATGGAGCCTGGCTGAGAGTGAGGCAGGGAGGAGAGGAAATGGTGCTGTTCCAGAGCACGGGGGTCCAGCTGTGTGAAGGCACTGTGGGTGCTATTAAAATGCCATCTTCCTCTGCCTTCCCCTCTGCTTCCTCCCCTGCTCCCCCTCTGCTGTCGGCCTGGCCCAGGAAAAGTCAAATAATGAACGACTGTGTTCCTTGGCATCACAACTGCAATTTCCCTTTAGGGGCTTCAGGCTTGAGAATGGGAGGTTTTAAATCCTGCTGATTTGTGCTATTCCAGCAAGCATATGTGTGAGGAAAGAGAACAATGCCAGTTCGAAAGAGAAATCACAAGTGAGACATCATTGCTGCTAAATCAGGTGTTGCAGAGGCCAGTGGAAAATTCAGACACTAAGAAAAGTAGGAAATTACTTTGTTTAGAGCTGGGAAGGTTAATGAGAATGAATTAGAAAGTGCTCTCTGTGTATCCAGCCTCTAAGGATTTGAGCAAAGTTAGAGGGATTTATTTACTGATTATCCAGACTATACAACTGGCAATAAGATTAAGTGAGGAATTTTGGAACATGCTGACATTTCTTATTTGCATCATTTACTGTGGAGATCATTTGTCGGTGCTGCAGTGAGTTTGTGGTGAACCAGGGCTCAGTCTGGCCCAGCAGAGATGGATCTGGTACTTCTCATGGCTCGAGGGATGTGGGGGTGACAACAGTTTAACATCCTCTTCTGTGTCTCAGAGAGGAAACATCAAGTTTGTCTAGGTGCTTATCAGGGGAGAATTTCAGAATATTTTCCTAGAAACCATTCATTATGGAAAAGAGCAGAGTTACAAGGGGACACATTGCATGAGGTCAAGTAGAAACAAAAGACAAGGTTGTAATTTATAGAGCCCAGCCCTGGATGCTGTACAGAGCTCCCCCACTGCAAGGCCCCTCTGAGCCCATCCCTCCCAGCATGCATATGGATCTGCTGCCCTCCTCCTCCTCCTCTTCCTCCTCCTCCTCCTCTTCTCTTACTTAACCAGGCTGCTGACTACCCAGAAGTTACCAGCTCAGCTGCAACAAATGAGGAGGGAGCATGAAATAGGAGATCAATACAGGATTAATTTCAAACTGAATTATGATTTTAATTCATTATTCTGGGTACCTACCACTGAAATGATCACATTTGGTGAAAAAAATTGCAGCTCTTACACACGGACATGTTAAGTTGTAAGCTGCACTTCAAAGATGTCATCTCAGGCCAAGAATTTCACTCAGCCCCTGTCTGTGCTCTCAGCACGTAATTGCCCCATTTTAATCTCAAAAAAAAAAAAAATTCCTCGTTCCTCAAGGAATCCTTCAGCTGAGCCTTGGGCACTGTTGCTGGAATAAGGAAAATTGTGTTAGTGACCCTCTCTTGCATGGTTACTGCTAAGGGAGGGAGGTAAATAACCGAGCAGGGAGACAAGGTGTGATTTCAGTCTTGGTGTTAATACTTCCCTGATCAGCCTCGTGGATGACTAATTTTCTTGCTTTCTGCTTTCATCATCTTTGGTAGAAACTCTGGGACTTGTATTTGTTTTGGTTCTTAGGGGACTGCATACCACAGCCAGTAGCTTTAATCCTTTAATCCTCACATGTCCGGCTGATGCCTCCACCCACTGCTTGCCTCCTTTCACAGCAAATGATCCCATTCCCCTCACCGTTAATGACTACTGCTGGATCAGGCTGCTGGCTCTGGGAATGTGCTTTATCCATTTGGTAACAAATCCACAATAAATTTCAGCCTCTACATCATCTGGGCCAAGTTACACTTCAAGTCATCATCATCATCATCATCATCATGACTTGAATTCCAGGGTAACTCACCACGTTTGTGACTTCCCAGTATCCACTGATATCCTTCTACACTGAAATAATAGCAAATACCATGCCAATAGTATCTCATTTCCTAGATTTGGGTGGGGTTTTTTTGTAATGTGCTCTTATAAATATGGGGCACTTCATGTGTTGTTATGACAGGGAAATTCTTTGACTGAAAAGTTTGCAAATTCCAAAGTAGTATTTGTTTTATAAACAAAGGAGGTGTTTTCCTTATGCCAGCCTCTTTCTGCTTTTGCTTGTCCAGCAGTCTGTTCTGAAAGGCATGAAGCAGCTGTTGGCCCCCAGTCAAAACTTGCAGTGCAGGGTGGGTTATTTAAAAGTCCTTTGTGTGAGAGATGTACATAGCAGCAAATGGTGAAACTGGAGTTTCACTCGGAGGGGAGGAAGCTATTCACAGCAAGGTTTTATTTTGTACTTGATTTTTGCATAGAACAAAAAGTAGAAGATGCTGTAATTTGTAATAAATTTTTTTGTGTTTTCAAAAATCCCTTCTTATTGCAGTGTGGTGGGCAGTTTCACACCCCTTTGCACCCAGCAGCACCCTCTGGATGGAAGGCATGTGAGAGGTTGCTATTTCTTTTTCTCAAAGAGAAGTCTCTGTGCCTAGGTCTTTTCTGAGGGATGCTGCTCTAATCCTTGGAAGAGATTTGCAGCCCTCCTAGTCCTTCTATTTCTGTGCTTCACTGTTCTTTCCATATAACACTTTCCAAATAGTTATTTGACATATTTTGCTGTCTGCAAAGCTGCTCATCTCTACCCTTCCACAAGTGATTTCTTTTGAACTCATCAGTCCCAATTTATCTTACCTTTCCCCTTCAGGCAATGTTGTACAGAGCCCTGAACCATCTTCAGTGGCTTCCTGTGAACGCTCAAAATGTTCCTTTAATTTTCTGGTGGTGTGATAACCAGCACTGGATGCACAGTTCTTGTACTGATTTCATAATAGCAAGACATGATTGACTCATGCTCTGTTTATATTGCACTGTGGGCACAGCTCCTTTCCTGCTGCACTGCTCCTTAAGTGGCTGTTCTCACACTCTGTGTTTATAAATGATTTATTCCTGCTTAAGGAGCCCTGTGGTGAGATTCTTGGGGTGTCCTGTTCAGGGCCAGGAGTTGGACTTGATGATCCTTGTGGGTCCCTTCCAGCTCAGGAGAATCTGTGAAGTCAAATACTTTCTGTTCATGATGAACTCATTTAGATTCTGAACCTTTTTCTCTAGGTCCTGTCATCTAATTCGTTCACATTCTCTTCCAGTTTCTTCTCACCTGTACATGAAGTAAACCCAGGCTGTAACCCACCATCCTGAGCACTGGGACTTTAATAAGGACATTATAAACCATATGAAAGTCCCCCTGATTCAGTTCTCCAGTTTGCCAATGAGCCATTGGCAGCTTTTCTATGGCAATGAGCAGCCAGTCAGTAACTGCAGGGAAAGCACACTTCCATTAATGAAAATGCCACTTGAGATTGTGTCAGAAAGCTTTACTGAAGTCTGAAATGTGTGGTTAGTACCTGTAAGAGCTGAATCCCTGCTCTAAAAGGAGATTGGGCTGATTTGCCCTGATTAGTTATCAACCTGTTAAGAACTGTGAGATGAAAGCAAGTCCAGATTTCTTGGAGTTCTGGTGATACATCATTCCTCTCAGTCTCACAGTTCCAAATCAGCTTCTTCATGGAATAAGGCAGGGAGAGAGCCTGACCGATTCTGAGTGTTTGGGATGGTTAAAGCCATGGAGGTACCTGGGGAGCAGGGATTCATCGTGGGTTTAGCTGATGGTCTGTGCTGGGCAGTGTCTGTAACCACACAGGAGACTCAGTGATGGTTTGAGCTAATCTGGAGAGTGAAATACTTGTGAACCAAACTGCATTAGGTGAATTATTCTTCTGGGTGCTCTGAAGTGACAGAGATGGGGTGTGTGTGTGAGGGAAAGCCAGATCAAACCTCTGCTTGGAGCACTTCAAGGCTGCACATGAAGGCACAGCAGCTGAAAGGGGCAGCCTGTGGGTGGCTCAGCAGTAGGAGCAGCAGGACAAAGTCAGGACATGCTGAAAGCAGGGAAGAGAGTGGCAAAGTCACCCTCTGTGAGGGAAAAGGACAGCTTCCAAACTACCCAGGAAGTGTTCTTTTTCTGCTGCTTGCTTTGTTGTAAACACACAAAAGTAATGTATTGTCATTCACTTGTGGTTCCTTCCAGTAAGAAAACCTCACTGTGTGAAGCCATCATGTGGTTTCAGAAGTCCTCTGGCAAAAGGCACACTATGTACAGCTGAGAGGATCTCAGCTAAATTGCATACCCAGATCAAACTGCAATGAAGAGAGAATCAATTGGAAAGATTTAGGGAGAAGCAGGGGGGGTTAGGACAACTGCAGTGTGCTGAGTGTTGGTGCATTAAAGAAAAAACTTACTTGGACAAGGATACATAAAATAGATTTTATATGTATTTTCAGCAGCTGTGAATTAAAACATAAATATAATCTGGCTGGCATAATTAATTCTCAGGTGGTTGTTGTTGTTATGAACTTGGAAAGAGCTGAAAGCAGCTTTTAAGTGAGCCATTTCTTACTGCAGCCATGGATATACTTGTTGCTGTACAGAGCATTGCTTTGCTGCTGCTCTGATTTTTACCCTTGAGTCAATCACCTTCCAGCTTCCTCTTGGTCACTGTTGATAGAATGCCTCTTTGATTACAGAAAATTGGTTGATACACTTCTCTAATGAAAACTCTAATGCTCCTTCTTGGAACTGACATTAGGAATGTTATACAAGACTTCTTAAATATGCTGGCAGCTGCCCTGAATGTAATGAAATCATGGAAATTAGAAGTATTGCTCTCTCTGTGTGGCCAGCTCAGGACAGTTCTCAGTGTGTTATCCAGTTTTGCTGTGAATTTCAAATGGCATCACTTTCCATGATGTTTCCTTGGGATTTTTGAACTTGCTTATAATTTCTACAATAATAATTGTTGAAGTTCCTACAATTAGAAAATATATTTCTACAGTCAGAAAAATGACCCTGATATCCTAATGTTTAGGAATTCAAAACTCCTTTGTTTTGGATTGCACACAGTTGCTCATGCCTGCATCCCCAGTATCATAGGAAATCATTCCTCTTGCAGCAGAGAGTTTCCAATCTTCAGCAGATCGATCACTTTTCTGGTAGAAATGATGAAATCCTATTCCCACTGCCGCCAGCAGTAAAATTCCCACAAACTTGAGTGGTTTGGATTTCACAGGCAGTTTTTAGTCTGCTCACATTAGTTAATCCTTGACACACTTTTAGTAGAGGAGGTGTGTAAATGCAGGGAAGTTGCAGAGGAGCAGGGCTGCACCTGGGGTTTCAGTAGCACCTTTTTATGCAGGGATCACAGGGCAGCTTCTGAAAGGCAGGTGAGACCCACGGCAGAGTGCAGAGGATTGATATTTTTATAAAGTGCAGGGAGCAGAAGGGAAGGATGGATGTCTGTGGGTGTGTGGAAGGGTACATGGAACCACCCTGGCTCCCACCTTACCTGCTCTTCACCTTTGGTTTTTTTTACCTGTTGCTTCTTTGTAGCTTTGGTGTGTTTTCATCACATACCCTGATTTAGAGTTTTCCCAGGTGAATTCATTTCCTTTACCTGTTTTTTAGCACTTTAGCTTCTTTGTTGGAGGTTTACTGAACTCCCTAAATTTAATTGCACTTGCATTCCTTTGAAGTAGTAATATTCCATTCCTGTCAACAGCTAATAGCAGTATTAAGCAAGAGTCAAGTGACTAAAAACTTAGTCCAGATTCATGTGCTGTCACTTAACACTTGGTGCTGGAACTAATGAGTTCTGGCTTGGGGTGGAGGAGCTGAAAATGGCTGGGGTTGCCTTGGCTGCTGGGAAAGGAGGCATGGAAACCTGTTTGCACCTTCTTTGTTCTCCTTTCCTGCAATGGTCAAAAGGCTGGGAGGGTTTGCTCCCCTGGTCTGCTTTGGGTTTATTCATTGAGCAGATTTTCATTGCAGGAGCCTTCTGTAAGGAGTGGCAGGGGATGGGGCTGGGGGATGACTGCTGCTGAAGGTGGAGTCCCTGAGGCTCAGAGAGACAAGGAGCTGCTGTGAAGGAATGGCCTGGAGGTGGAAAAGGGCATCTCTGCCACTTGTGGTGCCCAGCCTTAGCAGGCAACCTCATTTCTGGCTGCTGCTGTTGGCACAGAGCAGAGACAGCTGAGCAGAGAAAGCTTTCTGGTGCTTGGAGGTGTCCTGGAGGGCACAGAAATGTGCTGGGAGCAGATTTCCATCTGCATGATGCAATGCAAACAAGATGGTTTCTGGCAAGAAAAGCCTTCAGTTGAGACATCAAATCATTAGGAATACTATGGCCAGAAGCTTTCATAATAAATTACTGTAAAGTCATGAAAGATTGATCTTTTTTGATTTCAGAGAAAATAAATCAACAGTATGAAGTCAGCTCTGTTACAGTTTCAAACAAGAGACTATTACCCTTTGCCTTAAAGATCAGAGACAAATTACTATTTTTACTTTACATTCTCTTGATGAGGATAATAATAAACATCTGTCACTTTGCTGCTTAGCCAGTTAGGAATCTTGCTGCAATCTGTAATTTAAAGAGTGAAAAAAAATAAAAGGGAAAAAAATACATGAACAAACTGCACTTTATATAGACAGCAAAGAAGAAAAGAAAGATAATAGAAGTCAAATACAGGGGAGCTGGGAAGGGGATATTCTTGGCCTGCAGTTACTTGGCTAAAATCTGCGGATATATGATGTATGATTTTTTTATTTACTTGGTATTTCACAGGGAAAATTACCATTATTTTTTCTTTAGACATGGAAGCTAAGGAAAATAATGTTTGCACCGTGACTTTTGGCTATGTGCAGTTTATTAACAGAAAGATGAAGGTTTATAAGGTAGTGTCTGCCAGTGTTAAAGCATTGAAAACCTGTTTTCATCAAGAGCTCTTTCAGTGTCCTCCGCAGTCTCAAGATTTTTAGGAAGCACTGCTAATTATTTTTAAAGATCAGCTGCTTTGCCAGTAATTCACCCATACTTCTGAAAGTTCTTTTACAAACACTCAGCTCTGTTTCTAAATGGTACTTTGGGTCTTATTTCTTAACAAAACTCTAACTTAACACATCACAAACACACCATTTCATTTCGACTGCACTGACCAAGCTGTAGTTTAAAGGTTACAAGTGGTGTCCCTACCAATGCAGCCTGAGCAGAAGCAGACCCTGCACTAGGATGTGAAATTAGGAATCCCTTCCTGGCCCAGCTTCATGCAGGGGGAAGCCTCTTTGGTGCCATGTTTGCATATTTAGCACTAATGGCCTTTCACTGGTGGGTTTGATACCAATCTCAGCTGCTCCAGAAATCCTTAAAGCACCAGCCATGTGCCAATTTTAGCTAAAAGCTGTGTTGTAAATGGAGCTGTGCTGGCAGGGCTCTGGCTGATACAAAACTCGTTCTCCTTATTGGCTTCCTCAGTTTTTGCAAGTGCTTTCTGTTTCCTGGTGTTCCTCGTGTCCCAGGCCAGGCTGGATGGGGCAGCCCGGTGGGGTGGGAGGTGTCCCTGCCTGGAAGGGATGAGCTGCAAGGCCCCTTCCAACCCAAAGCACTTGGTGATTCTGTCTTTTTATGCTTCTGGATACCCACAGAAGAGATTTAGATTTTTATAGTTCACGCTATTAATGCTCTGGAGGTTGTCTTCAGGGAAAAGTATTATATCAGAGTTTGGGGAGCATTGTTCTTTGTACTCTTTGGGTAGAAATTCCATTCTTTTGGCATCTTTGAGGCTCAACCAGCAATTTGATTTTCACCAATAGGCTACTATTTGTTTTTTCTTTAGGTTTTCCTGTATTTATACAGGCCAGACTGAAGCCAAGTAATGGCCTTTTGGCTTCCAGTTAAAGTTCCTGGTATTTAATTAGGTCAGCTGTTTACATACAAATATGGGTTTTTTTCTGTCCAATGAAAAAGAGACCTCAAATATATAATCCAGCCTTGAGCACTGGAAGCAATGATGTTTCTGCTGTTATCTGTTATAAACCCTTTGTTTATATAGGTGCTATTCACATCTAAAAAGTCTGAGACTGACCTGCAAAATTTATCACAAATGAGTCAGCCTTAAATAACAGGGGTGTGTTTAACCCACAGAAGGGTAAAATTCAAGATTCAGACTTTCTGCTTTCTTGCATGGGTCCAGCTGGCTGAATGTGAATGATAAAAGATTTGATGTTAAATATTGCAGTAAGTGATCTGAGATAATTTCTTGGTGTTACATTTACCTCTGTGCGTCTTTGTCCGAAAACTTTAACATAAAATTAGAAATTTGTGTGGAAATACATGCATGTACTTTGTGCAAAAAGTCTCATTTGGCATTAAACTTCAAAAGGTTCAAAGTTCCTGATGCTGAACACTAATGTTGAACAGGCCAAGACTTCATACTTTAACCTGTGCATAGTTTTTGTATGAGTTATATTGCTGGATTACTGCAGTTTAAGTCCAGGAGTTTTTCCCCCAATATATTTCAAGTTTACTTCAGTCTGAAAAGTTTTTTTATTTTTTCTGCTTTGTAGACTGAAACTGAAGAGAATGGCCAAGCAGATAATTTTTCAATGGATCCCCAGCTGGAAAGACAGGTGGAGACAATTCGAAATCTTGTGGACTCCTACATGTCTATAATTAACAAATGTATCCGAGATTTGATACCGAAAACAATCATGCACCTCATGATCAATAATGTAAGTAGAAGCCATGGTTCTGAATTAGTTTAAAATGTCTGTCAAATCTCTCACTCTCAAACACACCTCTGGAATACAGCAGCAACAGCAGGTACCAAAGAGAAGAATAAATGTCACACTCATAGACAAAGTATTCCAATATTCCATTGTGCTTGGAAGCTCTGCAGCCTTCTCAAAGGCTGGCACACTGCCTTGAGTGCTTATCCCAAAATCCTAAAGACTGAATTAATTTGCATCTTAATCCTAAGTTCTTATTTAAAGGTAAGTCAAAGTGGAGTTGGTTTTGTTTTGGTTTTTATTTGATGTCTTGCTTTTGATAGAACAGGAGAAGGAAGTGGGAGCTCCATGTGGGCAGCCTGTGAGAGCAGCAGAGCAGAGCTGTGCTGCCTTGATTTTCAATCTTCAGGCCTTTGTCACGGCTTCATAAAGCAGCTCTTATTTTGTTTAGGTTTCTTTATATTTTCAGGTTACCATTTTCAAGGAATAAATCTGGAAGCTTTGGACACTGTTGTTTAGATAAGCAGATGTGGTTGTTGATTTATTGTGTGTGTCTTTCTTAGATCTGAAGATTATTTGGTTAAAAAAACAGCTTTGAGATCCCGTTGTTTTTCCACTGCAGTGAGATCTCAACCTTCACATCCTGGCAGAGTTCTGAATGGACCTTGTTGAAAACTAAGCTTAATATTAGTGCCACTGCTGCCATATAAATTACTAATGGGAAGCACAGCCCCTGCTAGTTCTGAGCAGCCCCATTTCTGAGAGGTCATCAAACCAATCAGCCTTTACAAGTGCAATATGCTGTGAGGCAAATGTGATTAGAAGGTAGCATTTACTTTTGACTCAGAGCCACCTCTAGCCTTCATCTGATGGATTTCATTAGCCCTGTGGAATTTGTGTTGCACTAAAGAGTTAGGTGGTTGGACAGGAAATTTCAGTGGGATTTCTTGGTGCATTTAATAGGAGAAGAATTTTTGCACACAGGCAAGAGATTTTTTTCATTACCTTCTTTAGGTTTAGGGGAGTCAGAATCTAAGTAATGATCCAGTCATGGGTAAAGTTTTACAAAAAACCATGGGAACAGTGGAACTGCCCTTTTTTTCTGGAATCAGCCATGCTGTAGACTTCATAAGTAGAGTGTGTGTCCTCACTGCTCTTCTCAGAGCATTGCTAGCAGCTTGCTGCTTTGGCTTAGCCTATCTCCAGTGCCCTTGGAAAGGCTGGGGTTTAGCTTTCATTTCATAAACAGCAGAGCTCGGTGAGCAGTTGCTTTTGAAAGCTTCAGTTAAATTTTCTGCCACTCACCTCCTCATCTGGAATAGTTTAGGGGTCTCTGAAGTGTGTGTGTGTCCCTCAGAAGTAGATTACTGTAAGATTTTGTGCTTTCAGTCTCATCAGCTGTTGGTGACATTGATAAAGCCTGCCAGGCTGGCACACAGGAACCACACACTTAAAATATCAGCTACCTTTCAGCTGACCTCATAGTTCCAAGCTGCCTTTGGGCTTCCTAGTGAGCTGAAGCCTACACCTCCATCCTAGAGTTTAAATTTGTGGCAAAGAATCAAAACATTTGAAAGAACTGTGAAGAGTGACACTACAAGCAGCAATGAATTTGTTCCTGTACAGCATAGGCAGTAAAATACCGTATTGAAAACATAGCAAATGTTAAATAAAATAATCAAATAGCAATTAAAAAAAAATCAAGGTAATTGAAAAGAGAGAGAAATGGTTGAATCAAGAGTGCTTAGTCCTGCCAAAAGGTTGTGCAAAGATCTGGAAAGGAGTGGAGCTGTGATGGAAGATGGAGATGTGTGCGTGTTCCTTGGAGTATTCAGAAGTCCAACCCATCCACCAGGAGTTAAGTGAAAACACCCTCCCTCCCCCTTCATGAACACACTCTGTATTTTCTGCTGCCCCATCATTGCTGCCTCCAAAACTGGAAACAAATCGATCCCAAGGAATTTGTTTCCATGACAATTGCAACCTCCCAAGTTTTCCTAGAACTTCCTTTCCACTTTGTGGGCCCATAAACAAGTACTTATAATTCAAGGAAAGTATCAGATTCAAACTCAGTGTACAGAAAACAATTAGATGCTGTCCCTGAGCATATTTTGGGGCCTAAGCCTAGATTATTGTATTCCAAGTGCATCCCTTGTTCTTCCCCTAGGGTGGATGTTGATTACATTAAAAGAAAATACATGTACCACACAGAACTGCATTGAGTTACCATTCCCAATTCAAACGTGCCCAAACAAAACACACGTACCCAAATTTGGAGTTCACAGTGCCTTGGCATCCTGGATTATACAGAGGGGTGGTGTTGGGAGCAGTCAGTGTGTGCTCCATAGGCAGTGCTGACAGTGATCTCAGTGAGGAGAAAAGCTCCAGAGGATTTGTTCTGCCAGCCTGCAGGTCAGGGGATGGCTTGTGTTTGCATTCGAGGCACTGCCCTGTGTTATCTTCCCACTGATGAGTTCCAAGCCCTCCTTAGCCCATTTCAGAGGCAGACCTGGGGCACTGGCATTTGGGTGCTTGCCATGGCTCAGCCTTGACTGCAGGGCTGATGTCTGTGAAGGAAAATGTTTTAAATCATTCCTGAGGCAGCTTTCCAGAGAGGAGCAAGCACAAGGAAGCAGCACTTTCCCTTCCATTTCCAAGCTGAAGAAAGTGGCTCTGGTGGAAGATCTTCCTCTGTGTAGGACAGCACAGGAGGGCAGGAGGCTGATCCAAGAACCATCCTTAACAAAGCAGTCCTTCCTTTCCAGAGGGGTTCAGGGATTTACTCAAATCCTCTGCCAGTGACAGACAGGGACCTCTCATGATAATTGTCACAGGCTGATTTTTTTCAAACAGATATTTGTGGTTTAACAATGCGTTTACAATCAGCTCTGGCCTCAATCTAATTTTAGGAGTTCTTTTTTTGAAGTGATGCCATTAAAATGCTCATTTCATCGAGCAGAATGTGATGCTGTTTAACTATGATATGTTTTTAATGTGGAGTTTTTGGCAATCACTAGGAAAGTAGTGTACTCTGGCTCTTGATCAGTACCATCTACTGGAAAACAGCATGAATCTCATGGAAAAGTTTTGCAGGCTTTGCTAAGAATTGGTGCATCTCCTGTCATACATGAATGGGAAATGACAGCCAAGCCCAGGCAATGTAGTTTTGTTTCCCTGTGAGGTCTGTCCTGGCTGCTTGCTCATTGCTGTGACCAGAAAGGGTCCCATGCCTGCACTTCTGACTGCTCTCACTGACCCTGGCTAAACACAAACATTGCCTCAGTCTCACTGCCAGGGTTTCAATCACAAAACTAGCACAAACCCATGTGCAAACGGAGCTCAGGTTTATGTAATCAGAATCCTGGGAATGTATTACCATCAGTATCTCCAGCTCAAAAAAGCTTTATGGAGCAAAGCACCAGATGAGAAATAGATCAGAACAGCAACGAAAGTCTCAAATGCAAGGATTTAGTAGGTCAGCGGTTGGTCTATTTACCACAGTCTTATTTAATCACAGTACCTTTAGCTTTTTATGTCTCTTAATATGGCCCAGGTTTCCATAACCAGGGCAGGCATAGCAGGAAATCAATATAGTAAATTAGATTACTTGGAGATTCTCCCTTCAGCTTGAATGTGTGTGGATGGGTTATTCAGAATCTGACAGACTTGCTGGAAATGAAAGACACTGTCTACAGCAGGTTAAATTGTTGCTAAGAAAGTAATTGACAGGTATGTCATGAAGCTTGAAAACTCCCATTCCCTGGGGAATTTATATCTGATGGTACTGCCGCTTACTTCGCAGTCAGCCCTTTAGAAATGGCCCCAAATGCCAGCTGGCTCCTGGGAGCTGTTGGGAAACCTGTTTGAAATGAACTGCAAGCAGAGGTGTCACCTCAGAGATGCAGAATTGCAGTAGAATTGCTGTAAGGTAGTCAGAGAAACTGATGAAACCTCCTGCTTCCATTGATCTCCCCCTGTATTTGTTCAGCATTGCATTTTCCATAGAGATTTTTGTTTATTTCTTTGACAGTTTGGAATTCTTATTTTCTTAATTTTTTTTTTTGGCTGATGAAATAGGTGAAAGAATTTATCAATGCAGAGCTGTTGGCTCACTTGTATTCTTCTGAGGACCAGAACACTCTGATGGAGGAGTCAGCGGAGCAGGCGCAGCGCCGGGACGAGACCCTGCGCATGTACCAGGCACTGAAGGAGGCCCTGGCCATCATCGGGGACATCAGCACCAGCACTGTCTCCACCCCTGCTCCCCCTCCTGTGGACGACTCGTGGCTCCAGCAGGCACGCAGGTGAGTGTGGGAATCCAGGGAGTCCCTCTGACAGCCCTGGGTGATCTGAGCCTGGTTTGAAGCCCTGGCAGGGGTGGTCAGTGACCCTGGCATGCAGCCAGAGATCCCTGTGGCTTTGAGTTTGAGCCATGGAACAAATTACCACCACTGTGTGGAGAAGTAAAAGTCACAGAAGTGTACGGTTAGGATTCTTATTATAGTGAGCTGGGAGGCAAGATGGAGGGAACTGGGCATTGTCCTGTCCTCCTTCCTTCTTCTTCCCAGCCTCCATCTCTTGGGTGATGGTGGTACTCTGGCATTGGTGTAAGGTAAAGGGACACAATCTAACATAGGTGACAGCTATTGGAAAGTAATTATAAATAAAGTATACATAGTTTATAGTATAAAAGAGAGCACAGGCCCTGTGGGAGGGGAGAGTGCCTTGGTCTGCTCTGCTGAACAGACCTCCGCAGGCCAGGCTGAAAATATTTTCTGATAACCAGCAATAAACAGCCTTGAGACCGAGAGCTGAAGACTTCAGACTCCTTCTTGGACAGCTGGGTTGGAGAACAGAGACTTTTTACACATCTTGGGGTCATCTTGACCACAGGAAACCCTGAGAGGTGAGGAGCCTCAAACCTGGCTTGCCATGAAAGTCAGGACAGGCAGATGGAGTCAGCATCAGGAGCTCCCTCCCTGCTTGTCTTTTTTGGGAAGATGTCTTAATGACATCTGTGAGGAATAGCAAAATGTTTTCCCATATATACCTGTCACTAGAGAACACGAAATAGAAGCAGGGACTCACAAACAACAGCGAGGTTTTGATCCCAATGAGGCAGAAGCCTTTATTTCAGGGTTTGCAGCCCATTTTATAAGGTGTTCCCATACAGGTTAACGTACTTGGCCAAAGGAAGCACCTCTCTGGTGCCACTGGTGGAACAAGAGAAAAACACACTCAGAACGTGTGTGTGACATTGTTCTGAGAACCAAAACCTGTTTACAAAAAACAGCCCTTGAAAGAGTTTCCCAAAAGACTTTCCCTTGGGAACAGATCGGCCCCTGCCAGGCTGAAAACTCTCTCAGGCTCAGAAAATCATGTCCACATATACCTATTCTGTGGGATGTTTATGTGAGCACCAGACAGGATATTTGCCTTGCAAAAGACCATCCAGTAGAGTTACAACTTCTCTGATGCTTCAGATAGCAGCTGCTCTGTCACCCCAGTTGTATCCACTTGGCCTCCTTTTGCAAGCTGTTATAATAACTCAGCATCTCAGGCTCCATGTCCTAGAAATTCCACTTACCAAAACATTATTAGGACTTTAATAATAAAATCCATTATATTTACCTCTTTGCTTGTATGTTGTCAGTAGGAAACACATGAGACTTAATTGTACGTGATCCCCTGACACTGAAAGCAAATGAAAACGCCAATAAAAACCATCTGTCACAGGTTTCAGCTTCTGCTTAAAGTGAAATACAGTACATCAAAGAAAACCCAAACCCCACCTTAGTGAACTTTTAAAACCTCTGCTATTTCACCAGATCACCTCCTCCAAGTCCTTCAACTCCGAGGAGACCGACGCTGAGCACCCCCCCCGGGCGGCCCCTGTGCGGCCGGGGCCCCGCTCCCGCCATCCCCTCTCCAGGCCCGCAGGCCGGGGCTCCCCCGGTGCCGTTCCGGCCGGGAGCGCTGCCCGCCTTCCCCAGCGCCGACACCCATGGAGGTCCGCCCCAGGTTCCCTCTCGGCCCAGCCGGGCTCCTCCCAGCGTGCCCAGGTAAGAGTTCAGGTGTTGCTGCTGGTGCCATGGTTCTCTCCCCCTGGCATGCCAGCCAGCTGGGCTCTGCCCTGCTGTAGGGAAAGTCTCGTAGTGTTCCCTGCACGGTCAATGCGGATAGAACCGGGTTTTGCTACACAGATTGTTTGAAAAGATTTTTTCATTTAAAAAACTTGTAGTCAAGTCAGTTGGAAGACACTGATTTGCTTACATTGGGAACTCCAGTTGTGGTTGTGGTGGACCCTCATCAGGGCTCAGAGAGAGAGAAGTCGGTCCCTTACCCCCACCAGGAGAGGGGCAGGGGTAGAGCTCTTCACCTCTGCCCTTCTGACCCTCACCAGGGGCTCTCCTGGGACAGAGGAAGAGCAATTCCTGTAGAACCAGTGGAACAAACTGGTAGGAGTCTGATTCTTGTCCTGCAAAGCCAGTCATTTCCAGCCAGCTGAAAAGTCCCTAGTTGCCTGACAGAGAGCATCATATGGTACCAAGCAGTGAGTTAAGGAACAAGATTATCTGCAGTGCATTATTTCCTTTCCTTCCCAGGGATTTGCATTTATCAGGACCTTTTAAAGTAGCTTTGCATATTGTATCATTTTCTATGGCATTAACTGCTTTTTTATATAAGTTATATGAATAGAATGTCCTTAATGTTTATTTTCACAATGATGTAATACACATAATCACTTTATATATATACATACATATAAAAACCTCTGATTCTGAGGGATTCATTAACTTTCTAAATTATGAGAGGCGTGGGCAGATAAGGCAATGTTGGAACAAAGGGGTTTCTCCATTTTTGATAAATTAACTGTTACATTGAAAGTACTCACAGTTTGGGGGAAGAAAAAGAGCCAGCTAAATAGGAACAAAAATAAAATGTGCACATTTTCAATTTTAAAAATGGTAATTGAGAAGAGAAGCTTTGGAGGAAAAGTTTCTTTAAATAGGTGAGATCTGTCATAGTTGTCAGTAACTTAAATTTGAGGCTCAGTGTTTCTAATATAATTACCCTTTATAATAGAAAGCATAAATAAATGGGGTATATCAAAGGAATGAAGTATTTTTATAGATTTGCTATGAAAAGGGCATTGTTGCATCAATGCCCAGCCATGAAACACTCTTTCACCTTAGTGGATATCCTGTAGCTTGCAGCAGGGAGAAACCCGGAATTGCCTTTCCAAGCTTTGCGCTGGAAGGGAAGAAGCTCAAGGACCATCCCCTCGCTGGGAGAAGAGCCTGGGGCTGAGCCAAAAGGTGCTGGCCCTGCTGTTTCCTCTGTGCCATCAGAGGCCAAATCAGCCAGGTGCAGGGCTGAGGTGCAGGTTTTTTGGCCAGCTGTGCTGCCAGAGAGAACCATGGCTGCTGAACCCTCGCCCTGCAGACCAGCGCCTCTCCTTCCCCCTGCCCCTGCAGCTGTGCATGGATTCTGCTTGCCTGCAGCATGTCTGCTGATCTTCTTTTTCATGCCAAAGTGATAGGTGGGATGGAGAGCAGAAAGGAATTTGCTAGCACTCAAAAGACACATGGGTAAGCAGCCTGGGAAGGACTCGGCTCGGGACGGCCACTGGTGGCATGAAAAGCAGTGGCAGATAAAGGAGGTCAGTGATTTGAAAATGCTGTAGCTAGATACAGAATTGAATGTGAGACTGCCTGACATTTTTGTGGAAAAAAATAATCTGCAATACACATCTGGCCTGGATACTAGTTCTCTTTTTTAGAGCTATGAAAGCCTCAGACAGAAAAAAATCTCAACTGCTAAAGAATGAAGGGAGGGTTTGCAATTCTGCCGAAACTTCAGGTTTCTCCTGCTGGCTAAACTTGGAGGGAGGAAATCCCAGGGAAGGGGCTGCAGGGGAAATCACCTGAGGGGGACAGTGTGGCCAGCTCCTGTGCCTAGTAAATGTTTCTTTTGAGCCCTGGAATTTCAGCTAGGCTGGGTCTGGTTTTAATAACAGCCTTTGCAGGATCGTAGGAAATTGACTCAGAAAATGGGTCTGAGATATTAAAAGGGGGAAAAAGGAGTTTTGAGGAAGAGCTCTTGTGGAAACTTGAGCTTTTTCTGTGACTTTCATTTGAACTGGGGCTCTGCGCTTTGACTGTTCCACCACCATTTTCTGCAGTGATTCCTTGAAGTGTTGGGATCTCTCTTATCTAGGGAGATAGTTTTGTTTCAGGAGAAGAAAGAAGTATTTTTTAAGTTTATCTCACTTTCCAAAGGAGCTTTCTGGTGCAGCCCCTGTCCCTGTCTTATGGAGCTGAAAATCTTGACATGCTGAAGAAATACAAAGTTTCCATTTTCTCCTGTTCTGTTTTGAGATATAAAAAGATAATTTTCAGGGGTAAGACTTGGACTGTCCTTGTCCAATGAGTAGATGAGCACATGTTTGGTGTGGAAAATTTAACACCTTACCATGAAATACAGCCTCTGTCTTTGAAAACACAATTTTTTTTCTTCTACTTTATTAGCATTTAATCAAATGAGTTGTACAGAAATGGTGAGCTCTTGGCATTTTCTCACTGTTCCTCCCTTAATGTACAGGGAAAGGAAAAGAGTTAGGAGAGCAGGAAATAATTTTCTTCCCTGCTTCACTCTGATTCTAAAGCTGGTTTGGGTTATGTGCTCTGAATATTTCTGTAAGGAAACAGAAACTATTTGCATGATACATGCCTCTTTTAATTAATCCCACTTGAGGTGGGTGGATCTCTCCCAGCAAAGCCTGTGAGTAAAGGCCCCTGGCTTTAAGGGCTTGATGCCAAAGCATATATAATTTGTGAAATATTCCCCACTGCCAGAATCTGGATTATTCCCCCTCTCTCTTAAAAGGCTTCAGTAGTATTTTGAAAGAAAATGCAGCTGTATGCTTGCTTTGGTAAAATGGCTTTAGGCAGGCACTTTCAGCTTACCCTGATATGTGTTTGCCTGCCTGTGTGGAAAGCCTGATCTTGACCAGTTTAAGTTCTACTGTGGATGCTTGACTTTTAGCTTTTAAATATCCTGAATGGGAATCTCAGCTTTGCCTCAAGGAAAACAGTTGAATTGGAAACGTTTTTCTAGTGTTTGTGGGGGTGGAAGGGTGCTTCCTTTTTCTCCCTGGGTCCTGCTCTGCAGTGCTGCTGTGGATTCACCAAGGCTTTCCCAACACAGCCCTGGAACTGGTTGCTCATTTTGTCACTGAGACAAACATGACCCCACAGGATGTGAAACCCTGGAGCATGTGTGTCACCCTCAGGCAGGCTGGGGCTGCTCCCAGGGGCTGGGGCTGCTCTTTGCACATGAAGCAAGTCGTGGGGAGAGAATTCCCGTGGTGCTGCTCACAAACTGTCCCTGCAATTTACTTCCACCCACAGGCAGGCAGCAGGGAAGGGCTGGGGGCAGCTCTGAGCTCCCCTTTGTAATGCCACCGAGGCTAATTCCATCACCTGCTGTGTTGGTAGCTAATCCGTGTTGTAAGCCATCATTACATATTTCTGCCAAACTGGCACAAAAAGGTGCTTTTTTACCTGACAGTAATTGTAGTTAGAAATGCTCAAAGTCAGGAGCAGGGCAGAAAGCATTACTGGCTGACATCTCCCAGCCCACAGGCTCCCACTCAGCTCTTTGATTGGCAAATATCAACCATTCATGAAGTTTTCTCTGATGGATTTTTATGGATTAGAGTTCTCTGAAAAGATTCATGAAATGTCTAACCCTGTGCATTGAATGATAAAGGGATTCTGTGCAAGAACTGCACATGATCCTCTGAATAAAATCTGTCATTGTGCATAGGCATATGAGGCCAGAAGGGTTATCCTGCTTGAGCCTGGGAATCTTCTTTCTCCTGAAAGTTTGACCTTGCAGCTTTAAAAGCTTACTACTGTATTTTTTAATGGAATATAAATCGTAATCAAATAATCATTGCACCAAATTCTTCTGGCAGGATGAGTGAGAGCCCACCTTAGAGTGTTTCCATGCTGACTTGGATGATCCTAATCTGAACACCCAAGTAGGAGAGCACAGCTCTCTGTTCTCTTTGAATGGATCTTTGGCAGAAGTTATATTCCAAAAATATAGTCTGCAATTAGGATTGTTTCATGCAAGCAAAGAGACAAAAGTGTTACATGGACAGAATTCAAAATCCTGCTGAACCTCAGGAGAAAAGAAAGCCAAAGAATAATTTAATTCATTCTTCATCTCATGCCTGTGATCAAAAGAATATGCAGCAACATGGGCAAAGCCAGAGCCCCTCCCAGGGAGGGATACTGCCCTTCTCTAGCCAGAACCTTTCCAACTCGGCCTGTCTGAGGACCCCAAAATCACAAGACTTAGGAGAATATCTGTTATTACTTCTGTGATTTCTGCCCAGAGGGAAGACAGCCCTGTGTAATTTGTGACCAGTCTAATGTACATTTCTTGCTGAAATGCACACCCAGTAATATGTTACTGCTGCTGCTGGCTGCCTCAAGCAGCAGCAGACTCCATTTATTTTCTCTTATCTCTTAGGAAGAAGCTCTGCATTTTCCCCTCCTCCACTGGGCCCCATTTTCACTATTTTCCCCTTTTTTCTCAGCCTTTCCCTCTCTGTCCCTTTCTTGACCATCTTGTTTGCTTCCTCTTTCACCTCCTCCTTTCACTTGGTTTCCTGCCTGGTACATTTGTCTCCCTTCCCCATATATTCCTTCCTTCTCACCATCTTGTCTTGGTTTCTTTCCAACTTATCCCTTCCCTGCCACATTTGGAAATCTGTCACCTTGGCATTTCTATCTTTTAGAGTTTTTCAGATAGTTTTCAAGCCATAGAATGCAACATTTGGCAATCTTTCTAACAGCAGCCTGGTGGCTGTGACTGTGACACCCATCAGAAACAGGAGCTCTGTGCTCAGGGCAGTCACACTGCCAGGTACAAACCTGGGCTCATCTTGCAACTTTGCTTGTGGAACAGAATCAGAGAATAGAATCACAGAATTGTTTGGTTTGAAGGTCATCCTTTAAAGGTCATCTAGTCCAACCCCCCCTGCAATGAACAGGGACAATAGAAGCACTGAAAGAAGGAGCATTCTGCATGAGGATAAGTACTGGAGTGCTTGGCCAGAAAGCAGGTCCCAGCAGGTTGTAAAAACATGTAAAATGTCACAGTGCAGCAAGTATGGAGGTTTCAGTGGAATTCTGCAGTTCTGATCTTACAAGAAATTTGGAATGGCACTTGCACGGAACTGATTCTTCAGCTGCCTGAGCTGTAGTGCCATGAGAGATACAGGAGAGTCTTCACTTCTGCTCCAGGAGCTTCAGTAATTGCTGCCCCTACAAGGATGGCTCTCTTTTAGACTGGCAGGAGGATTTTGTTACTGCCTTCCTTTATATTCCTCTGCCCCAGATGACTGTCCTGAAGACTGAGGAGAACAAAGTTCATGGGATGCCTGATATTACAGCCTGGGTACCAAGTCTGCTAGCACTGACTCTTAACTTCTCTCAGCATCTCCCTTCACCAGCCAGAGGCAGGCTGTTCATATCCTCAGTGGCCCAGGACTTTTCTGATGGGCAGCTGAACAAAAGCATCTGAAGAATCACTTGTTCTGCATAGGGCTGAGGTTTGGTCTATCTGCTGCATCTCAGGTAGCTGTAATCACCTTGAGTATTGTTCCTGAACTACTTGCTCCTGCCTTATTCAACACAAAGTTGTTTTAAAACAAAGTGATGCTCAATTGGGACTGTTGCAAGTCACTTTAAAAGTTCAGCAGAGAGGATCTGGCAGTGAAATGGCTTTTCATTACTCTTGGTGTAGACCAGACCTATGTGATGGGGAAGGGTAAGTTAAAGAGATGCAAGAGTGGGGGAAGACAGAAAAACAAGGAACCTGAAAAGCATCAAAAGAAGTGATTCTGGGATAAAGATGATGTTGCAAGTGCAGTCCTCAAACACAGTAGGAGTGCCAGCTAGTGCAAAGAATGAATTTTAGCAAAAATTTGAGTTTGGTTTGGTTTTGGTTCTGTTTTTTTCTTCCTTAACATTTTTCTCTAAAGACACTGTTAGTAGAAGGAGGTGGTTTTATTTTTAACATCTCTCTGCTTGAAGAAAGAGAGTAGAGTCAAGCAATAGCAGTTGTTTGACAGAAATACAGGAACCTGAAGATGTGTTTTGTCCCAAGAAATTATTTGGTTTCATAAAGGAGTAGTTGAACACCAGTTGCCATGAAGACACTGCAGGATGGGAGCCAGGGTTTTGAGCAGGGAATTCCTGTCTTGTCTGAAAGAGCAGCAGTGCATTTCTGAGCTGCCTTACACTAGAAGAGAAAACATCTGAGAGTAAACAGAGAGAAACAGTGATGATTTGAACTTCCTGCACCTGCAGGCATCTTGAAAAGCTGTCTTGAAACTCCTGTCTCCCACGAGCTGTGTTGGATCAGTAGTGACTGAGGGCACTCCATGGCTCCCCTAACACCAGTGGTAATGCCATTAGCTGGCATCATGGACAAGAAGAGGTGCAGCTCCAGCTGGAGGTGACAGCCAGGACATTTGCTGCCCTTCTTGCACTGAGGTAAGTAAAGAGGAGAGAGGCAACAAGGCAGAGGAAGGGCAAAGGTGAGCAGGAAGAGCAGAGATGTGCTCCAGAGTGGGGGACATGACTCACACTGGTGGCAAACAGTGCAGCTGCACACAGAGCAGAGCACAGGTCTGAGCTGTGTGAAAAGAGCTGATGGTCTTGCTGGTGATTTTGTGGTCCTTCTGCTGTCATTTTCCATGCACAGAAAAGCATTCTGAACATTCCCACTCTGCACTCCTAACCTTCTCTTCTTCATGGCCAGTTGTGACCCTCTGGACCATCCTAACCTAGGGTTTCTGAAAGGCTGGGACAGTGTTCCACACACACACTGCACACTTGCTTACTTGACACGTTCCCTGCTGAAGGGCAAGCAAGAACACACAGTTTCTTAAGAATAATAGTCTGCCTTGGTTGCTCTGGTGAATTAATTCTGTGTTTATTCAAGCTGAGCTTTTAAATGACACATTAATTCCCTGAAATGACTAATTTGAAAATGCAGTGTTCACATAAACATACAATATATTTGTATGTGTGTGTGATGGACATTAATTTATTATGGTCATATAGAAAACATAGTTGTAGATAATAAATTATTCTGTTGGAACATCGTATTTTGAACCACTTTGCCTCTGAAAGGAGTATCTGTAGTAAGTTAAATCACACACAGTGGAACCTCACTAACCCTAGTGCTTTCAAACAGTGTGAGCCTTTGAATTCATGGAGATTTACACTGCTGCAGTGCAGTGCTGCCCAGTGGAAGGACACATTCTTCCCATTCAGTCTTTTTATTTCTTTGTTCCTTTCACTTAAAAGAAATAGATACCTGATAAAAGAGCATAATGTAATAACCTTAGCTAGCTTATACTGCACAAAAACGTTGTTCCACCAAGAGAGCCAGTGTGCAGCTGGGTCATGTGGAGTTTTGGGGTTCAGCTGTAGGGACAGGCGAGGCGGTCCCTGGCAGTACAGTCTGAGCACATTATCTGAGCATTTGTAGAGCCTGAGTTCAGCTGGAGAGCTGCTCCAGAAGTACCAGCCACCCTCAAAAGCTGTGCTCTGTGCCTGGGGGCTTCCCTTCCTGACCTGCCTGGCGATAGTGATCCTGTGGGCAGTGCTTCCTACAGACATTTTGTGTTTAACAAAATGACATTTTCCATTACAGAAGCAAAACTGAGCAATTTTCAGTCTCTTGGGCCATTCCCCTGGGAGAAGGGACCATCTCAGGCAGATATTCCCCAGCTCCTTTTTCCTTTCATCACCGCTCGGTGCAGTTTCTCATTTCCCCCACAATGTCCTCCTGATCCCTGTCCATGATTCCTGCTTTACTCCTCCTCATGTCATCATCCTTTTTCTGCTTCTGCTGCTTTGTCCTGACCTGTGTCATTAGGATCAAGTGCCTTTCCCCCCCTTGGCATTCCCACTTCCACTCCAGATCCTCGCTCCCGAGCTGATGTTTGGGAGACTCTGCCGCAGCCGTGCTGCATCAGCTGTAGGACAGAGTTTAAGTATGCACAGACTGAAGGGCTAATGAGGTCTACAAAGCATGTCTTGCCTCTGTTTTTCAAGCATGATGGGTACAGTAGTTTCATTTCTGGTTTGGATTGTCCTCCAAATCCTGAGGCTGATGGAGGCTGAGAGATGTTGTATAGAAGTGCGGTTGATACAAGAACCAGTAAGAATAGAGGGTGTGGGTCT
Organism: Anthoscopus minutus; assembly: GCA_013399455.1. Classification (NCBI taxonomy): domain Eukaryota; kingdom Metazoa; phylum Chordata; class Aves; order Passeriformes; family Paridae; genus Anthoscopus; species Anthoscopus minutus. Next base: position 121,021 of record VWYI01047353.1, read on the forward strand.
CTCAGGACCTTACTGAAACAGAGAAAATTGGTATAAAAATAAAATCAGTCAAAGCATTTACACTTTCTCATGACCAAGCTACTTAGTTCTCTAAATAATCACCCAAACAGGAAACCAGATTTATTCCTCACCTGCAGTAAGTCACTGTTTATCCTCTTCCCGTATGCCTCACATCCAGGTTTGTTCTGTCACCTAAAACAAGTTTGACTGCAGTCAGTCTTAAAGCTGCTTAGAGGTTTGAAGTATTTTCTTGTTAAATTCTACAAGGACGATGTCATGTATCAGGGCACTCCGAGAGGGCTGGCTTATAGGGAAACCAGGATGATGGAAAAGGGAGAGAATAATGGGCTTCTGTTCACAGCCTCAGATCTATAGCATGTATCATAAACTAGAGTTCTGTGCATGCCTTCCACAAGTGTTCTCTGGTGGTCACAAGCAGGCAAGAATGTCAAATGTAAGTGGAAATGAAAGCCTTTTATTTCCAAGTCCTCTGGCTGTGCTGTGAGAAGCCATCTTTGAGCAGGGCCTCCCCTGATAATTGCAGGCAGGCTTTACTGAAAGCACATTTTGTGCACTCCGTGTGGGGAGCGATAGGACGTCTCAAAGGCAAAGGCTCGAAGAACTCCCATATGTTTCTGATCGAGTTTTAAGTCTAGACTTGCTTTATTTAGTTTCTTTTGCTCTGAATTTGCCTAGCTAAAGCTTTTAGGAGTTCTTTCAAAACTGGAAACATAGGGGGGTGCTGCTTAGGTTAAAAATAAATGTAAGAACTTTTCCTTTTTTAAAAAGTCTTTGCACGGGGGTGAGAGCTCCCCTCCATTCAAAACCCCACTGAGCTCTTCAAAGGAGGAGTCTCTGCAGCAACATCAGGGAGTTATTAAATACATACTTAGTCCACGATTTTCATTGGTAAATTCTTTATGTCTGCTTAATGTGTGCTAGTTAGAAGAACTGATTCTTTTTGCAGACTCGTTTACTCAACCCCGGGGGGACCTATGATCTCCTGCCCCTTTAGCACTAACTTTTACAAACAGTTTCCCTTTTTTTTTAAAAAAAAAAAAAGGCAGCAAAACAAATAACAACAACCCCAAAGACACGGCCCAAAAGGCGAAAACGCAGCTGAAATGTTGGCGACACCGACCAGGAGGGTTTCCCGCAGCAGTGGCGTTTGTCGGGGGAGCTTTCGGCAGGAGCCGCTCCGGGTCCCGCTCGCCCGGCGCTGCCCGAGGTCATCGCAGCCTCAGCCTGGACCCTGACCCAGCTTAGTCCCAGCTTTGCTCACTGCCTCAGCCTGGACCCGGACCCGGCTTAGTCCCAGCTTTGCTCACTGCCTCAGCCTGGACCCGGACCCGGCTTAGTCCCAGCTTTGCTCACTGCCTCAGCCTGGACCCTGAGCCGGCTTAGTCCCAGCTTTGCTCACTGCCTCAGCCTAGACCCGAACCCGGCTTAGTCCCAGCTTTGCTCACTGTCTCAGCCTAGACCCGGACCCGGCTCAGTCCCAGCTCTGCTCACTGTCCCAGCCTAGACCCGGACCCGGCTCAGTCCCAGCTCTGCTCACTGCCGGGAGCCGCAGGCCGGCGGGCGAGGCTGTTTGAGCTCCCCTCGGCCAGGCTGCAGCTCCCCCTGCCGCTGTGATCCCGGCTCCTCGGCCGGGGGAGCCTCCTCGGCTGGTGCAGCTGCTCCGGAGGTGGCTGCTGGCTTTGTCGTCTCCAGGTGGCCCCAGGCTCCTGCAGCCTCTCGGCCACTGCTCCGGGTGTGAAGGAGCCAGGGAGGGACAAGAGACACACGGGTCTTGGCCTCTCCTCTTGTTTTAGGGGTTGAGATTCCTGTTAGGGGATGGAAAAAGGTCTGAGTGCTACTTCCAGTATAGAAATGGTCGCAGAATGATTTGTCACCGGTACAGGGAAATCTAGGAGAGGTAACTTCAGGGCTTGTTCTTCCCTTTGCTTGGACTCGAGCTCCAGGTTGTGCCAGCTGTGTGCCAGTGCAAAGGAAGGTGAGGTCTGTTCCCCAGGCTGTTCTCCTGTGCTGTGCCCAGGGCCTGGGGAGCACAGCCCCCACTTCCTCCAGTGCACAGGGAGCTGCAGCCATCCCAGGAGACTGGCAGCAGCAGCAGTGCTGCAGCTCCTTCCCAAGTGCTGCCTTTCCCAACCATTGCCACTGCTCCAAAAGGCACCTGTGCTCTCCAGGGGAGCTCCTGCTCCCCCAGGCACGGTAGGGAGGGTGAGGGCAGCACCCCCGAGGGACTGCAGCTAAGGAGGGCTCTGCCCATGCCCACTGGGAAGATGCACGCAGGTGTTTGTGCCAGAACACCCACAGGTGGGACAGAGCACAGCTGGAGGGGGAGCACAGCTGGCTGAAGGGCAGTGGCACAGGCAGAGAAGTGTGGCTCGGCACAGAGCATCCCCTTGGGGGTATCAGCCTCTCCCTGAAGTGCTTGGTACCCTGCAGTGGGGAAGGGCTGATGGGGAGTTTTTCTGTTCAGGTCTGCACTGGGCTCGAATGGAAATTCAAAGTAGCCATCAGTGTGCAGGAACAGCTCTGGTTCAAGGAGGAAACAGGGCCTGATTTCGGTTCAGGTTTGGTTTGACTGATTATATCCAGGAAATCCTCCCACTGTGCTCTCCAGTTTCTGATCCTGCTGTGTTAAATAGCAATTTGGCTAAATTGCATTATTTGAATCCAGTGGGCTGCATTTAACCTGGCATAAAAATGTGTGTTTGGGCTTGTATCTTTTAAATTTGATATGAGGACAGCTGTATGCATTTTCCCTTGTTTGCAAATTGTACACATATGATACGATGTTTTCAGTAAGCGCTAAACAATGCAGTGTGAGGCATTTCAACAAAGGAATAATTTAATGCAACCCAGCAGAAATGCAGAGCCTTAGAAGTGGTTCTTTATGAAACTACAAATTTTGGAAGTGGGTCCAGAAGACCTACACTGGAGCAGCACAAGAAACAATAGTTAACACAGTAACATTTTTCCTGTAAGAAAAATACACCATGAAGAAATTACATTTTGCCTATTTTTTTTTTTAGCTTGTTGATTTACTTGAATGCTTTAGTTGGCATATTTTGTATTTGTTGCATGGTAGGGATTAAAATTCTCATTTCTTCACCAAAAGAGAATATTGTCACACAAGATGTACTTTGAGCCAAACAAGATTTTTTTTTTGGTCAAGTGTAAATTTGTCTCACATATTTTGTTCCAGTTCAAAGACTATTAACACATTGTTGCATTCTTTTAATCTTCAGTTTAGCTTTAGCAGAATAAGACACATTTCCTTCCTCATCTTCTTCAGAACCACAACTGTCCCTACTTGCACAGGTGGAAGATGGGTTGCACAGTTTGTTGAGACAAATTCTTAATTTATTATTATTATTAAAAATTACTAATGAGCTCTGCTGGAGCTGATGGGAACCAACCTCAGCTCCCACCCTGCTCAGAGCCTGGGTGCAGCCAGGAGCTCTCCTGGTGCTCTGGGCTGGCTTGAGGAACAGAGAGAGAGAGTCCCTGGTACTTCAGCTAAAGAAAGGGAGCAAAACCACAGTGAGAGACATGGACTGGATAAATGCAGCAGCAGAGCAGGGCAGCAGGTGCTGCACAGCTGGTTTGGGGAGCAGGCTGGCTGGCAGGAACACTCTAAGGCTGTTTGTGCAGCACACTGCAGTGCCAGGCAGCACTGGTGCAGGCAGCTGTCAGCTCAGACTCTGCATGCAGGTGGAGTGGAGCATCAACAAAATACTCTTTGTAACTAAGCTGATGGAATTGCCTCCAAGGCCCTGAGGTGGACCTTGCTGCTCACAAAAAGGTAAAGTGTTACACAGCTAGCAGAGGGACTCTGTCTACAGCTCCTGCAGAGCTGGGGTGTTAGCCTTGGATGAGGGGAGGGAGGGGTAAGTGCCAGCCTGGGCTGAATGTGCTTAGAGATCACACTGCTGCTAACTCTGGGGTCTCTTACCAGAGGATGGCACAGTCCAAATTAAAGTGCAGGGGTTTGCAATACACAGGAAAATTGAAGGAAGGCACCTCAGCGTTCCCAAAAAATCTGTGACTCCATAGCACTTCCTGAAGTTGACAGAAAAATGCATTAGTGGTTATTTAATGAATCCAGCAGCCCTAGGCACGACTGGCATTTTCAAAACTGGCCATTGATAAAAAGCCTCCAAATGTGCCTCAGATTCAGGCACATTGATAGGGCTACAGCTGGCCCAGGTTTGCAAGAAGCTGCAGATTTTCCTGCTTCTGCAAAGTGGACCTGAAGGTGCTGCAGGCTGTTTTCCCCAGCCCTGTAAATCTGCTCTGTGGCTGTCCAGGCTGGGACTGACCCCTAAGAGCAGGGAACAGCCATCCTGCCCTGCTGGTTTGCACACCCCAGGCTGTGCACAGTGATGGGTAAAGCATGGCAGAGATGGCAAAGCCCTTTCCTCCTCCCTGTGGGGACTCTTGCTGAGCACAGGTGGCAGAAGGGCTGTGTGGATGAGCCGTGCATGCCCATGTAGGCACAGCCAGAGGTGCCAGGGGTGTGCTCTGTGTTTGTGCTCATTGTTTCTTCTCTTTCTCTTTCTCTTTCTCTTTCTCTCTCTCTTGTTTCAGTCGAAGACCACCCCCTTCACCTACTCGGCCCACTGTAATCCGCCCGTTAGACTCATCCCTGTTAGACTAAAAGGAGTTTCTGCCATGTCATCCCTTGTTAACCACATCTGGGGAAACCAATTGCTTGGTAACTGTCACAATAACCAATGCATAGTCGCATGTATGGACATCTGTAGGCAAGTAACCAATTCTGCTGATGTACTCTGTCCATTCCACGTTGTTTATGAGGTCTTCAGTGTTTGGGGAAGCTCTGTGCTGCCTTGACTTTTCCTTTTGCAATAACTGATGTTAGCTAACTTACTGACACATATCTCCACCCACACAACTGTGTTCACAGTCCTCTACAGCACATGGAGGGCTTGACTCTGTGTGTTTGTGCATGTATTGATTTATCTGCTGCTTTTGTTCCCTCTTACCTGAAAAGAATCTTGCTTTTATTTGCACCTTCCAGGTTTTCTATTTTCTCTTGTAATGGCTAAACTGGGCAAAGAAAAGCCACGTGGTTTCTTCCCAAGCTCTTCTGAAGGCCCCACACTTCCAGGTCTCTCTTGCAAGAGGCTTGCATCTCCTGTAAAGTCTCCTCATCCAGAAGCTGGTTTTAAGGAACGTTG